>VZRS01006731.1:0-177320 GCA_013398055.1 Ifrita kowaldi | reverse complement strand
ACAGCATTAAAATATACAGATGTCTTTTGGCCCTTGTGTAAGTTTGTTAGTGATGTTTGACAAATAACTCATTTTCACTGTTCTTGTTGGATTTACTTCAAAGGTTCAGGAATGTGAACTAGCACTTGTGCTGGATTTGAAAGACAAGGACAAAATTATTTTTTCATCGTTTGGTGAAAATTACAAAAAATGTTTTAGATCAGAGTAAATCTGATAATTGTGTAACATTTTATTTTTTGAACATGAGTGTAATTTCGAGTTCAAAGAGAGGAGTGTAGACTCTCTGTTCCTCTATTCCTACCAGCAGCTGAACTGTATATAAGGTAGTTACGTAGAGAAATGACAGACCCTTTACAATTAGGACCCATTGAATAACAAAAGGAAAAATATTGAACAAACTCTTCAGCTTGACAGTGGCTCTGTGAATTTGCCCACTGGTTTTCAGGAATACTGACATTACTCAGGTTTCCTTATAAGTGGGAGGACCCAATAGTCCTGTATATTTCTGTTTACATATAAACCAGACATAATGTAAGACTTAACAGCACTTTTTCCTAGATTTTGTGTGGCTACTAAAACAAGTTGTTTGGAAGTTAAACTGTTTACTCAGCTCTTGACATCTCTGTACATGATGACCACCATCACCAAAAGAAAACACCCTTCCTCTCAAACACAGGTAAAGTAATACCATTTTTCTACTCATCCTCTTGTGGCATGCCATACCTTACAGATCTGCAAGAAAGTACATTTTTATGTGCAAAACTATGCAGAGGTTACAACAGATGTTAGGATGGCAGCCTCCTAAGAAATTTGCATAATGGGGTACAAACCTACCAAGAATCACAGAAAGGACTATGCATAGCAAAAGTTAATAGTGTCTGGGAAAACAGTGGTGGATTTTTCAGAAGTAGTGTATTATTACAGGTCAATACTCCCTAAATTCATAAGCTTTTAACATCTCCACTGGTGCTGCTTTACTCTGCCCAATGATCTATCTTTTGTTCTTTGTAGACTGTCTTTAATTGGAAAATTGTTTAATAAATCCTCACATTTTATCTCATCAAAGACAGACATAGCGTGTGTAAATATTCATTACCACTTCATGTTTAAAACCACTTTGATAAATTAACTTCATAACCTTTAGAGAACAGGAAGAGACAGGAAGCCTGGATGTAACTGAGATGGTGCATAAAAAACTGGAATAAAAAAAGGTAACTCAACACCAACATTTGCAAATGTGTTTAGAAAGATTTTGATTGTGTCTATTAGTCAAAAGGAGATTCACACGAGCTCTCTTAGAGTAGAAGATGAATTATCTTCTTGGGCTGCCAATCTCACTCTCCTGTCTGTAGATGTAGCTTCAGCCACTGGCTTAATATAACTTAAAGGTCACTGTGAATCTAAATCTTGTGGATACTTAATAACTACAAACAATGTAATACTGTAGGATGTCTTAGTCCAAATTTTACAACAGTCTGGTCTCATGTGAAATGCTGTTACAACAATTTCTTAAACTTCTTTCTTCAATCCTTTAAAGGATTTGTCGTTTTTCTGTATCTTTTCCCACATTTGTTATGCAGGGGCTGAACTGCTTGTCTTCACCATTAGCTTTCTCCAGACCCTGTCTCCACCCTCGCTATCCCCGCTATTCACACCTGAGTCTTCACTATGCAATTCTTCTATCTTCAGTCACCTCTGAACTTTCTCTCCCCCTGGTCGTCATCCTGGGGAAAAGTTTCCCGTTACTATGTACACAGCTACTTTATCATCCTTTTTTCATTCCCTGCTTAAAACCCTCTTCTTTGGGGCCATAAATTTTAGTGAGCAGCTGACAGCAATTATGATGTGCATGTGCTTTGACCCCTATCAATCTGAGTGGCCAATATACTCTAATATTTTTCCCTTGTATTCCCCCATATGTCTGTATCTGTTGCCTCTTATCATACTTTAGGTACATCTCCATAATATTTATGGAGCTAGCTGCAGAATGGAGAGAAAATATCTGAAATATCTTTAAATGAAATTATTTTTTCCTGAGCAGTAGTCTCCTGTACAGTATAGACATATCCTTAAATTGTAATCTTGCTGAAGCAGAGCCTGCTTTTTTGGCAGGAGTAGCATAATTTCAGTTTGTAAATAGGTCTCATAAGTACCAAGGCAATGCAAATAATTACTAATAATGCCAACAAAAAAACATCCTGTAACCAGACAAGCTGATTAGCAGCTGAAGCAAAAGTAGAGGTCCTGTCTGCATGAAGTGTTGAGAAACAAGCAAATAAAATATCCTATATCACTTTTTACCAGCCCTCTTCAAGGTTTGCTTGTGCTAATGCTTAACAGCATATGCACATCATGCAATTTCTTCTGCTTTAATTAGAGATCTGTGAGGAGTGAATTCTCGAGAGATAAAACTTCTGCTTATCCTATCCACTAATTATCTGCTTTTTCTTTGAAAAAATATTTGATATTAGAATCTACTATTCTTGAGTAGGAAAAAAAGTTACTCTGACCTTTGATGTGACATAATGCATAGTGAATTAATATAGAGAATATGATGAAATATAGTTAGATTGGTCTTTGGAGGAGTTAATATACAGCACATAAAAAGAATTATATGAGGAATCTTGAGAGATTGCTACCTTTTTTTCTAGCTTTTTTTTTTTTTAAAGTTTCAATTTAATTGCAAAACACTAGGCCCTGTTATTCTGTTTATTGCTGAAAAAAAATGCCAGCTGTTTTACAATAGAGCAGAGCATTGTGCTTCCTTTCTATTTCAACATTGTACAAGAAACATTTCAGATGCTGATGTATCTTAAAAGAACTCTTACATAAGTTAAGAAGGCTGAAGGACAAAAATAATTTTGGCAAAAGTAAAAAGAATGGTCAATATTAGAAAGAAGATGGTACTGGCACATTAACAATGATTAACAACAGTTAGGTGCTACTGTTCAGATGGTATCTGTCAGTTTTGGAGATACCAATATTTCCTCATTTTTCTCTGCAATGTTTCTGGGTGAATCAGGTTTGACTGTTGCTATAGAAAATATATTTACAGGCATTCTTGCTGGAGTAGGACAGTTGGACAGTGGTGTTGTAGTATAAATTCTCCTTGTGAGGGAGGCAAAACAAGTTGTCAGTGCAAATGATGGCCAGCCAGCACTTGCTAGCTGCAGCCAGACCTCGCTGTTCAGTGCTGGCCCCAGAAGCTGCGATGGCTTGGCTGCCAGTCGCACGCTGCTCAGGGGAGCAGGAGGAAGGAGACACCCCTTGGGCTCGGTGGCTGGAGCAGCTCCTGGAGCTGCTAATTTGATGCCCCCTCAGGCTGAAGAGAGCACGGTCCCCCTTCACTCTCCTCAGGGAGTGCCTCTAACCGCCAAGCTATTACATGTGGCTCCTCCTCTGGATTTATTTTTGAAATAATACAATGAGTTCTGCACAAAGAGCAATTGGTAAAGCTTCCTTCAGGAAAGCATTCGGGACTGAGGGTCCCAAGTGGAAAAGGAGTGTCTGTCTGCTCACAGCTCAGATCAGAGAATCAAAATTCCAGAGGAAAGAGAAGGGATTGCAGACATGATTGGCATTTCCTATTAGCTAGACATAGGAGATTCCCAGCTCCTTAGGAAGCTTCCCTTCCCTCTATGATTTTGTTAAGGATATGTTTTAGTGGTGCCTAATTTGTCATGTAAATGGCTCTGAGAGGTTAGGTATCTAACTCAGTTCTTGGGACTCCAGCTGAGGGGTTAGAGGTGCCTGGCATGAGCAATAGTGGGAATAGTTGCAAGCGGCTCATGCCCTGGGTCATACTCTCCATCTTCACTTTGATTTATTAATTACCTTGGATCTGTTAAATTATGACTCTTTTCAAAGGGCTCAGGAAGAGGACATTAAGATACAGGGAAATTTTAGCTTTATTATTAGACAGTGTCAGGTTGCTCTTGCCCTGGTGACTGAACTCTTCGTATGGCAGCCACTGACTTCATAAATTTTTGACCTCTTCTTAATGCACAGCACTTTTGTAAACCAGGAAGAGGACTACAACTGTAATTTCATATGTAAGAAATCTCCAGCCAGAAGTCTTGCACCAGTTTTAGGTCAGTTTGACTTCCTGGATTTCTGAAGTGTTACTCCTAATAAATTCTGATCAGATGAGGTTTAAACCAGGCCCAGAATATTGAAAATTGTTCACTGTACTACCCTCACTTCTTTGTATTCCAGTCTTTATAATAATGTTAATGTATTTATAAGGAAGACAGAAAAAATAGTGTAAAAGTGCTGGATAATGAATTTTTTCCTTTACATAAATTATATACCTATAAAACAAAACAAACTTGGTCACTTGAATAAATTCCACAATACTTTCACAGAAGTAAGAGGATTTACTACAAAATCCCAGTGGATTTTCATTCCTCACTCTTTCCATATAAATGATCTTGTCCTTGGAAGTTAGATTTGCTTTTGCCTGCACTGGGTACCAGGCAGGTTTTTAGAAGCTCCCAGAAGCCAGACAGTTTTCAGGGATGCTAGTATGCATCATTGGCACATATAGAAATCCTAGCTCCCAATGAATGGGAGGAGTTAATGACATTTGTACAGACAAGACCACTTTGTCTGATAAAACATAGATACCTAAATTCAAAACAAGGAGTCAGAGAGTCTACTTTCTATCACTGCCTAACTCTGATGGCCAGAATCAAAACAGATAAGTGGGACAGCAAATCTTTAGCTTATTGATTAAGGACGCTGGCACTGTGTATGTGAGATCTGGATTTTGATCTGCGTTCAATGGACTATTTATGCCTTGTTACATTAAATGGTCTGGGTAGATAACAAACAAACAGAAAAACGAGACCAGACTGTGAGAAAAGGCCCTTAACTTCTGCTCAGATAGGCACCATCAGAGACCACCAAGGACCACCACTGCCTTGCAGAGCCAGGCTGCAGCTACGGAAAGGCTGCCTGCCCCCAGCAAGGCAGCACAGCTGCTGAGGTGTCTTGTGTGCTGCATGGAGTCTTCCTTCTGGAGATGAAGAACCTCTCAAAGACTGCTGAGGGAAATGAAATGCAACAGGCATGACTGTTAGGAAAAAGATAGGCTGTGCTATGACAAAGGAACAGACTTTTCAGTAATTTTGTGTTAGCCAGATAGGCAATTCTGAGGGCTGCTGTAACTCAGTTTGTCGTGGTTTCTTGTTCTTGAAAGCTTCAGAAATAAAACTTTGAGCCATAGCCTTGCACCTACGTCTTGGTTTCCTACTGAGTTTGCATAGTGCCCTGACTAAAGTTTCCTAAGTAAACCAGGCACCTTGTAAACACATTTGCCTCTCTTCAGAAATGACACAGGGAGCTGGGTATCATAGAATCATAGAATGGTTTGGGTTGGAAGGAACCTTAAAGATCATCTAGTTCCAACCCCACTACCATGGGTAGGGACACCTTCCACTGGATCACGTTGCTTAGGGGCCTATCCAACCTGGCCTTGAACATTTCCAGGAATGGGATGTCAGCTTCTCTGGACAGCCTGTTCTGGTGCCTCACTACCCTCACAGGAAAGAATTTCTTCTTGATATCCAATCTTAATCTACTCTCTTTCAGTGCAGGGCATGCATGTGTGATCTGGCTTACTCTCCTGGGGTGAGTGGAATATCGTCTTAGCCAGTGAGATGCCATATTTATCATTGTGGTTTTGACTATCACTTGTTCAGCCTGAGAGTACCTCCACATTTCAGGTGGAGCCTAGAAAGCTAAGCTCTGGAATAACATTTTGTCATGCCACTGGAAGAGGTGTAGCCCACGACAGGTTTAGGTGGACTTACCTTCTCTAGTTTACCTGCTGTTTGAGCCAGATTGCCTTAAGCTGTATAAATATACCTCTGTATCTGTCAGATGTGTTTGCCACACAATATGCTTAATTGTGGAATCCTCCACAGATTTAACTAAATCATACAGGGCAGATAAGATGAATATCGAATGACTATTTTTGTAAAAACATTTCCGATCAAAAAATTCAAATTTCACATTACCTTTTTTGATGCTGCTCTTTATAAAAAACACTTTGAAAGAGAATTAGAACTTTCAGAAGCAGAAAAATGTAAGAAAAGCATGACAGACAAAAAATGCTGACTCTTTGATATACTTGATTATAAATCCTGTAATTTAGAAAGTTAACGCTACTACAGCCAAAACCAGCACAGGCATCACGTCAGTTATCACATTACTGGCGGCAATGACTGGGAATACATCTAAATATCTTTTGTTTTCTTTCTCTCAGACATTGTCATTCTTGGGTGCCTGTTCATGCATAATGTGATAGCCCTGGGGTGTATCTACAGAACTTAGTATGACAATGTCATGTGCTTAACTGAAGGTTGTATGATATTACCTTTAATGAGAAAAAAACCCAGGAAATTAGCCAGGGACGCAAATATATTAATTAACTTAATAATTTACTAATGAAGTTGGCTATGTTTTCTGATAATACATTCATTCTACTATTCTGTCACTGTCCTAGCTGTTTTAAATCTTTGGAGGACTGCCATGCAGGAAGGATATCCAGTTCTGGGGAAGGATGGAGGGTAGATAATTCTCACAGAATTCTCACAGAAAACTAAGCATGGTGACTGTTATGCTGCTTAACATAGGAAGTTGGTTAACAGTTTCTTAAGCAGATGTGCAAGAGATATGGTATAACGTAGTTTGATACTTGAAGTAGTAATAACAGCTTTGTCTGTGAAAACAAAGAAAACCCCTTGATCACTGATAAAATTTCAAATTTTACACTCTCAGCTTAAAAAGTTTTATTGTCTTCCTTTTGGTCACCAGGGCCAGCAGAAAAGGCCTGATTCATTCTATCCAGAAGTTCTTTGGAAAACAGTCAAGTAAAATCACAAACAGAAAACAGATGCAAGGATCCATCTTTCTAGTCATGGAGAGCGTACAATGGTCACAGTCATCTTTGAGAATCATCCTTCCTAACTCAGAAGCTTCAGGTTCCTTGTTGTTATTCTGTAAAATAAGTTCTGTTACACAATGGCCTTCTAGGTATGAAGTCTGCCTTTCTAGTAGTTTTCAAAGTGTTTTACAAGAGGGTATTTAATATATTACTATTACTCTTTTCACTTCAGTGAGATGTTTTCCTCCGCAATCTTGTGGAGGGCACTAAAGAGAGACTGTCAGAACAACAGGAAGGTCCAGCCATATGAATTTATCTTCCTCTATTTTTCTTTCTCAAGACATAGGAGGACACAGAGAGGTGGGTTACTTACTGTCCCAAGAAGACGTGGTAGGACTTGTCATCTCTTGTTCTCTTGGCTTATTGTAAGTAAAAAAACAATTATGTGCAAGGACATGAAAAGATATTAAAGAAAAGAGAGGAAAACAACTCAGGTTGAGTATTGAACTAGTGCAGATACTTTTAAAAATGTAATTGAAGTGACAATTTTATTTATTTAAAAATTAATTAAGATTCAGTCATCTTTTGAAAGACTAAGAACAAATCATTGATATGAGACATAGTAGTGGTACCTCTAACCCTACTTTTACTTCTTATTTTGAAATGATGAAACAATTATTGCATGGTTAGCGCTACTAAAACAGTAATGGCCAGATGGAGCTCTTTACTTGTGTAAAATCTGAAATACAAAGACTTAAGTAAATGATATAGTAAAAGCTTTTTATTTTTCATTCTGTTAATCTGCCCATCGCATAATTAACACACAAAAAGAATTCTCCTCTCAGCTTCTCAAGGAAGGATTTGATGTTTCAGTGTTGCAGTATGGTTTGAATCATTTGTTAGTTTTTTTAGTTAGTGATTTTGTTAGTTTTACAAGACCATTTACCATGGGTTAGCATTCTAATTATTATGATTGTATACAATATATTAATATTTTAGTGTATCAAATTATATTACTATATATGGTTGTAAATTATGTGTACATTTTTATATATAATATTATTATAAACAATAATTATAGTTGGAATGTTAATTATTTTTTCATGTAATTGCTTCTTGGGTTTTTTAATCTAATTATGTCCCTGTCATTGAATGTAGGTATAATGTGCTTCGAAACTTCTTCTCCTTCCCTGTGAATCCTTATGCAGCTTTTATTAATCAAGCTGTTAGACCATAGAGATGAATAAGTGTAGGTGTTAATGATGACTAGTTTCTATGCTTTCTTCTTTTCCTTCTTATGAGAAATATGGGAGGCCACTTAGGAACTGTGTTCCTATTGCTCTAAGCAAACGCAGTAGGATGAGCAGCAGGTGTAGGTAGCCAGCTGGATACGAGCCAGCAGTGTGTCCAGGTAGCCAAGAAGGCCAGTGGCATCTTGGCCTGTATCAAAAATAGTGCGGCCAGCAGGACCAGGGCAGCGGTTGTCCTTCTGTACTTGGCACTGGTGAGACTGCCTCTCGAGTTCCGTGATCAGTTTTGGGTCTGTCACTTCAGAAAGGACAGTGAGTGTGTCCAGAGAACGGCAATGGAGCTGGTGAAGGGTCTAGAAAACCTCTCCTGTGAGGAGCGGCTAAGGGAGCTGGGGTTGTTTAGTCTGGAGAAAATGAGGCTCAGGGGGAACCTCATTGTTCTCTACAGCTCTGTGAAAGGAAGTTGTAGCCAGGTGGCGGCTGGTGTCTTCTGACATGTCTCAAGTGAAAGGAGGAGAGGAAATGTTGCACCAGGGGAAGTACAGATTAGATTTTAGAAAAAAAAATTCTCTGAAAGAGTGATTAGACATTGGAACAGGTTGCCCAAGGAGGTGCTGGAGTCACCATGTCTGGAAGACTTCAAGCGTCTGGATGGGGCACTTGGAGATATTGTTTAGGGGTGATTATAGTGGTGCTGGGTTGAAGGTTAGACTAGATGACCTTTAAGATCTCTTCCAAACCTTGATGGTTCTGTGATTCTGAGCCCTATCTAGCTATTATTGGTAACTTGAGGATATAGGGGAAATTTTCAAAATTCAAATGAGAACAACTTAGGTAATCTACTGAACCCTCATGGGTAGCTTTGGAAATTGTGCCATCAAAGTTTGGTAGTTTTTTTGTGATACAAGGACAACTAATTTACCTACATAAGATGTAATTGGCGTACTGTTATAAAAGTGGTTATTGCTGGCTTTAATCCAGAATATACTTCTTCCCAATCTAAAATATTTTGATAATTTTCATTAACAGAGCTTTCTCTAGGGAACAGATTCAAAGAGTCCAGATATTGGAAGTGGACTTGACTACTTTTGTATTTATTTGATTTTAGCTGATGATGTTAATAAATATTTTTAATAATTCAAATCATTTCAAGTGATGTAAAATCTGAAATATAACTCTGGCTCTTCCATGTCAATTGCTCACTTGTTCATTATAGTCAGTCTCTCTTTTTCTCAAGAATGACTAGTAGGGTAATGAAAAAGTTTCATAATTATTCTTCCTGATGGCATCATAAAGCTAATTTTAAAATAGCATACAGCGTTTATACATTAGCTAAGAAATAGGTGGTTTTGCTCACTGTCAGAAAAAGAAAGCCTCTTCAATAAGTCTACTTAAAGTTGATGACAACAGGAGTATCTATTCAGTTTGGACTAAACTGTCTACATTTCCAATAAGGGTGACATTTGGAAGCACAAACAGAATATTCAGTGACATAGGGAAGAAATTTGATGAATTGCAGTGCATCTTGTGATGTAGTTCCAAATGCATAAGGCCAAAGAATATCAATAAGTCTGAGTGGTCATCATCTCTCTAGAGAACCAGATGCTCTTGGCTTGCTCTTCCTTTGCTGGAGAAGCCACTGACAGACAATGGTAGTCTTATTTCCTAACACATTTTACACTGAAAGAGGTTGTGACAAGACAATTCAGTCTAAATGCCTGAGCCTCCATACTACTTGGGGAGAATTTTTACAATTTTGGTAGAAGATAGTGAAGAAAGCATGCCTCCTGTTATCATGTTTGTTGTGATCTAAATGTGATTGAAAAAAGGAGCTTGAACAAGTCCATTCTGTTATGTCAGCAAGGTGCTTTTTTTGTCTTTACTGAATCAAAATTAGACCCCATTGGTTCCAGGATGGGAAAGGCCCTTCAAGGGCTCCATATGCAAATTTCATGCCAAATACTGTAGTGCTCTTAGGGATCTATTGAGCTCAAATTATATGCTGGCTTCTATGGGTCTGGCTTTTGTACCTAGATGAGCCATTCAGCAGGGGTACCAAATAGGGCAAAAATACATCTTTGTTGAAACAAGAAGGTGTCTCCCTGGCTGGGCTATCTGTGTGCATGTATGCATACATGATTCTGCCTTCTATCAGTGATCCAGCAACCAGAGAGCTGCAGCAGAAATGTTGCTCCCAAAAAGATACGGACAACATGACTTAATTTTGAAAAAACGAACCTTTTCCTTCAGCTAGCTTAATGATGGTATATTCCTTTAACCATTGGCACAGAAGCTCAGCACAGACACTCTCATTCCCACATACTTGGATGAGAGGCTGACCTATTGTACTCAAACGTGATGCACATACTGATTCTCAGCATGCCAACACTCATGACCATCTGCTAGGGTGGCACTGTGCCCACCGCAAAGGTGGGACGCCATTCTCAAGGGGCCTAGGTGCCAATTGCCTATAGATTGAAAAGGAGAGTTTAGACAATTCAAAAAGTGGCACTTTCTTTGTGGGTGTTCTTCCTGATGCCACAAACTAGCTCAAATACTGTTTGCCTGCGTCAGGCAAAATTTTGCTAATTCTGCCTGATAGCATGTATCACCAGAAATGTGGTCTTTGAAAAGATTCACAGACAAAATTCCAGACAGAAAAAAAATCTTTAAAATGTTGCTAGGCAGAGTCAGAAACCATGAGATAGAAACTCTTCTAAAGTTGTGCTGAAAGCACAGAAGCTAAGCAACAAGCATCTGGAGGAGTGGGGGGGACCTGACACACCCACTGCTGGGACATGGAGCTTCATACAGCTGTGTCTCTCCCTTCTCAGCGCTCCTTGCTTTATTTCGGAAAATGCAGTTTCTTTCAAATCAAAGTGGTTGCACACAAAGCTCAATATGCAATCAGTCAGATTTTCAAAAAGATTCTGTGTGTACCAAAACAAATGTCATATTCCTCTCCAGGGGAAATGAAAAAGAACAGGGATGGGAGAGGAATAGGATTCTCAGACCCTTTAAGCTTGTTTCACCTTTTTCTTTTGGCTTAGTCAACTTTTAAGGATAGGAAATTTCAGTTTACTGAAATTTTTGGACATTGAAAGTCCTCTGAATCTTTCTAGAAGCAAGCTCCATGCTCTGATACTGATGCCTGGATATTGATAAATCTGTATCAGAAGTACTCTTCTGTGGAAAACACATGGGTGATGGTAGTGGAAAATTATACACGTTAAGGCCCTGCTGAAGGCATCACAACTGAACATCTTCAGGGTCACCAGAGAAGAAAAATTAGGGAAGTCAGCTCTAGTAAAAATGAAGGCAGGAAGAGTTAGATGAATCTTGTTGCTGAGCTTGATCTGTTTAACAAATCCACCATTCTTCAAGTCACCATTCAGATCATTGCTTTATCCATTTCAGTGTTATTGGATTTAAGTCCCCAAAGCATGTCAGGTGTATTTGACTTCTCAGTCAGTCACATCTGAGAAAAGAGTGACATCCCACAAAGGGACAGTGATTTTGAAGGGGTATTCCACTGCTTTGCAATGAATTTTTTGCCAAATGTGTATGCTATGAAATAGCATTCATTTTCTTTATGAAAGCAAGAAACGTGATTCTTCATGGCTGAGCATTTTAAGTTAGGATTTAGTTTGCACATAGATACATACATGTCTGTACATATTTACTTCACAGTAGGCAAAAAAGAAAAAAAGAGCTTGTTTCTATGATATGGCTTTTAGAATAAGTGCTAAAAAAGTTTGCACTGCATATTAACAGAACAATATCCTCAAAACTTCAGTACCTTAAATCTTAGCTCAAACTTATGCCAGGACGTGAAAGCAGAACCCCAAATGGCTAGTCTGTTGAGCTATACTGGTTACAACCTCAGTAAAGATGCTGAGGGTTCCCCCTATTTCCATATAAAAGTCTTTCACTCATGGCATACCAAAAGAGAGTATATCTCACACATCTACACTAGCAGGGAAAAATTATTAAAATATTTTGTATCTTGCTGGGAACTTAAATCTGTTTAGAAAGGTTCTGGAAAAAGTCTAGACTTCATTTCACTCTGTGTTATATGCCTTCCATTTTGTGACTTTGAAAATTATTAGATGTTTATGGAATGGCTGCCATGATCAGACATTAGCTCACTGTTGAGTTTGTTAAAGGGTTAACAGGGTGAAGTGGCTTGTGTTTTACAAAGGTTGTACTAATATTCCCTTCTGGCCAGCAAACTTTATGAAACTGATTTTCTCTGAAAGATTTTTGTCTCCTCAGAAGACTATAACATAAAATTACTGAAATCAGAAACAAGATTGAAAAGAAACTGCTTACATCTCATTTCTGTTTCTGCAGTGTATCTTGGCCATAGCACGATCAAGATATGGAAAATAATCTGCACATTAAGCATATATGCTTAGCTAATTTTACAAATAGCTTTGGGGTTATATTTGTTGTGTCTGGCATATATATAATGAATGGATTTATTTTCCTCTCTTTCTCCCTCTTTGCTTTCCTGCGAAGCAGAACCTGCGCAACTGGCCTACAACCCCAATCAATGGTGTCTGCACAATTAACTACTAGAAAGAGCCAAGCCCACTAGGTAGCTGACAGCTGCTTGAATTTAGGCTGACACCTTTAAACAGGAATAGAGATAGCAAACGTAGCTGATGCTGGGTTGCATCCATGGGGAATACAGTAGATTAGCTAGCTCAGGATGTAGCTCTGTTGCATAAATACAAACTACTGAGCATTTTATGGGCCTGATCCTTTGAAGCACCAGGCTGGCAGCATCTCCAGATCCTGCTGAATGTTCAGGCAAAGTGAAGATAGCTGTGTTATACATAAAATTTCCTTAGCATTTTGTGGGTCAGGTCAATTGTCTTTTAAGTCCATTCTAGGGAGCTAATAGAAGAGTCTTTTGCATGTTTAATTACACAGAGAAAGGAAGAAAAACAGACAATGGACAGAAAGAGCATAGGAATTGATTCATTGTCTGACCACAGTGAAGTAGAACTGCAGGACCAAACTGAAGAGCAGTTCTTCGGGACTGGATAAACTCCACAAAGTACTCAGAAAATAGCATGAAATAATTTAACTTTCAATAGGGCCTCCTCCCTTCCTTTCTTTCTTTACTCTCCTTAGTTCTGGAAAGAGTTCTAGAGCTGAAACTTCAAGTATAAATGAAGATGGTGCTAGATGTATATTTTCATGTTACGGATCATTTCAGCACTTAATAAGAGATGTAGTGACAGACATTAAAGACGACACATTTCCACCTAAGAGGACTAGCCCAAGTCATTGTGTTGTCATTTTAACCTTTCTCATAATCCACTCAAATTAATTTTCTCAGGAGTTAACCACAATTTTCCAGTTTATGAATGTTGAGTTAGGAACTGGAACATGATTATTTATCTTACAACTGTGTATAACATATCCTACAAAGGATGCAATGATTTATTTGATACAGGAGAAGCAGTCTTTGCTGTAAGGGTTTTAAACTCTAAGGAAACATGATAGTCAAAGAAAGAGAGAAAAAGGAGTATCAGCATCCCTGTCTGAGAGAATGAAGGAGATTTTCAGCATTCAGCACATGGTCATGCAAAAATAGGTGGCAGCTGTAGGATTTAACCTAGATCTCCTGACTTTCCATCCTATCCATCTCTATAATTATTCATTTAATCTGAAAAATATGCCAGCAGAAAAGTCTTGTGCTGCATCTGGTAGTAGACAGGATGCAGAACTTTATACAAGAAGGTTTGCTATCACTACTGGCATGCAACATTATTTCAGCAGAGCTGTATTCTGAATTTTCTTTAAAATTCTTTTAAAATGAAAGAATGGCATCCATTACTAACTGACAATAATTTTTCACTGCCTCAAGATTCAAAGGCTGAATACATCAAGCTTTCAATCCTTATTTGCAGCGGGGTTTGTTTGGCTTGACTTTTTTTTTTCCTATGGTAAGAGTGCGTAGGAGAATAACTTGAAAAAATTTGGTGAACAAGGGCATGACAAAAATATATATTATTGTCACCCTAGATGTTCTTGGCCTTGACCAACTTTGTTAGTCCTCATAAATTTTGGCAAAAAATAGTCTTGAACTGATACTGATTAGACTGCCCTGGTTTTGGGCACACAAAACAAACTAAGGGGTTTGTAATCAACATTGAAAAATATTGTTCTAACCAGAACAGCTGCTCCAAATAATTTATTCTTTATTTAACCAATATGCATCATTTTTTCAGGCAGCTTACTCTTCTAAAACCTTTAATACACATATTTAAATGAAGCCATCCTTTCTCCACAGTGTGAGGTTGTACCTGTACCTCGTAGGATATTTAGTTTAGAACAAATGATCCTTCTGATGCCTATTGTGCTCTAAACCAACTCCACTTTTGCTTTAAGTGAAATGTTCCTATCAACCAAATCAACTTCCAATGCTCTATATTTGTGTGGAAAGCAAGAGAATATTTTTAGAAGATGCCATTTTTTATAAACCAAAAAATATGTAGCAGAAAAATCTGTGAAAGGATAAAAATATCTATGGAAAAAAACCTGATTATTAAAATCATAACATATAGTTCTTTAAAGCAGTAAACCTGAAGATGCTGATAAAACAGAAAAGACTTGTGAACAGGAAGACTCCATGGGAACCAGTGATAAGGAAATCAGCCTAGGACTCAGGAAAGCTGTACTCAGATTCCTGCTCTGCTATTGAGAGTTGACACTGTGCTGGGCACATTCATTGCCTTTCTGCCATCAGTATAGTAGCATAAGACAGGGCAACAGCACTTCCCAGCCTCACAGGAGCATTATTTAGGCAAATTAATGAAAGACTGAGATGTTCAGGTGTCATGGTAATGGGGAAAGAAGAGAAGGAGGGAGAGGGCATGAAAGAGAAAATCCTGGTGGCCATATATTCCAAACAAGCAACAGAAAAGCTCTTTTTCCCCCCTTCTTGAATGCATTATCCCAGAGACAGTACCATCATTGGTGATGGGCTCAGCCTTTGCCAGTAGTGGGTCTGTCTTGGAACCAGCTAGCTCAGTCGGACATGAGGGAAGCTTCTACTGGCTTGTCACAGAAACCACTCCCTACAGCCTCCCGACTGTCAAAACATTGCCATGCAAACTTACTGCATGTGCAGATCAACTCCTGCAGCTGTGGCTTGCGATGGTATGGCAGGGTGGCAGGAAATATAGGATGAATAATGTTGACGGGGGACTGGGGGACAAGGTCCAGGCACTGTGGCATTGGGTAGGAGAGTGCACAAATTGATAGGAATGGGGTTGAAAATGGGATTTGGAGAGGTACTCAGACCATATTGCTCCTTATTTGGTCTTACTGCAAAATTCAGGACCACATTTCAATTTTTGCTTTGGGAATGATTGTGGCTGGCTCTGGGATAATTACCAAAGTGAAAATAATAATTATTATAAGTGCCATCTATTGTCAAGAAGAAAGTAATTTCCCTTTCATGCCCTCACTCCCATTAATTTCAACCTTAGGAGCGATGTTTTGCAGAGGTAGTAGTGGTGAGAAGTGCACTGCAGCTCTTTTCCAGAAGCTCTTTCTGAGACCTCAAGCAGCTTTCTGGGCTGTTGAATGCTGCTTCTTCAGTGTCACCCTGTGAGGCTGGTTGTGGTTGCAGGGCGCTCAGCCCCCGCACGGCTTGTGCTCAGTGTGCTCTCCTGACCTGGATTGTTTGCTGAAGGACCAGCCACATTTACTGGCGCCGTGCTGAGAAAAGCACAGGAAATGCCTCATCTCCATTCTCAGCACCAGTAAAGGGGAGGGCAGACTGGTGGAGGAGGAGGAGAGGAGCAGCGGTAGTCAAAGAGGACAAGGGTCTTGTCCCTCCATCCATGAACTGGTTTGTGTTGGAGCTACAGATCAGTAGGGGTATAGCAGATTTGAAGGCTGCATGGGAAATTCTGCCTCTGTAGAGTGTGGAGACACTTGAATTAATTTTTAGATGAAGGAAACAGAGCATAGTGTATTAAAAGGTCATGGTTTTCCAGGTCGGATTTCTAAAGGTTTGCATCCAAATCTGTTCTAAGTAAAGCAAGTAGAATTGTTACACCTTGAGTCACTGCTTTGTGCAAAAATTATGGTAGAAACGCATGCCTTAAAATATCACAGGGAATAAATTTCCCTGTTAAGATATGTCCTGGGGAAAAAAAAGCCTGTGCTTTCCTTCCAGCATATCTTTACAAAACAGAGATTTCTATCTTTTTGGTATTTAAGAGTCTTTAAAATTTATATATCAAACCAAAACCATAGAAAACCTGCTTTTTTGGATGTTTGAAAATAGTCATAATGTCTAAATAAAAAATTGCATTATGATTTCCAATGGATAGTATATTCTATACTTTATGCCTCTTACAAACGCTGGAAGTGCATCTATATTTATCTTTCAAAACAGTAGTTAGGTGAAGGAAGGAAAACCACTTTTTGAATAATTTTGAATTTTTGTCTGAATTCATGCTCCAAACTTTCCATGATGAATTTGGACCTTGTACTTCCTGAAAGTGAACTGAACTTTTTCTTTGTTAACTGCAAGAAGATCTTGATATCTCTTTTGTTTTGTGTCTGAAACTAACTAAAAGATTTTGCACAGTCTTTTTGTCAGACTTCCCCAGTTTCTCTATCTAAACTGATCTGTGCATTCACAGTAAAGCTTCATTAAAGATCAGGCCAAGCAGTCTTTAAAAAGTACAGGGCTTCAATGATAGACAGATGGTGGCTTTCATGATGTCAGGAAGTGTCAAATATTATGGTTGGCTGCAGAATGATGGCTACTTTCCAAACAGATTGAGAAACAGACAGAAAGAGCAAGAACACCATTTGTTGTATTTAGATACATTGTGAACAGAAGGAAGCAAGACAGAGCATACTATTACACATCTTTTTTCCACTCCCTGTGAAAACAGTTTAGGATTTGTTACGTTATATTAGCCCTATCATTATGCAAAAACATGTGAAAGCCAGAAATGCTGAGATAGATAGATAGCTAGAGATATATATAGATAGATAGATATAGGTCTATAGATATAGATGTGTTGATATATTTTTTTATATATATATATATGTATGTTTCCATTGTGACTTCCTGTGTCTTTATTTGCAGTTCTGTGGATATTTTTTTTTTTAATATTATAGGCAGATAGAAACCTGACATTTCATTTCATATATTTATTTATTGATTGATTGATTTTAGGAACAAAGCTGTACTATTTAGATAACTTGCAAAAATATTGTGGTTTTTCATTATTACTATTGTTATTAACCTATATGTTATTCTGAATCCCTGTTTGGGACAGTGCTCATTAGAGTACTTACATTTAGGTAATTGCTTTGGTGTTGAATAGGGGTGAGGTTTTTTCCATATTTGTGTTGGTGCTTCTGGAGTTGGGACAGTTTTGTTTCTTCAGAATGGGACAGTTTTGAAATATAATATGTGTCAACAGCTAAGTAGCAACTTTTTAATAAATATCCTGAAAAACAAAGGTCATGAAATGATCTCTGTCTGGATGAGTGGCTTAAGCTGCACAGAGCCTGAATGACATCAACAAGTCAAAGATTGTTCATGTCTGAGGGACAGGGCAGATTTTGTGCCTAAGAACTAATTAAGAACTACAATTTTTTACTTGAGTATTTTTTTGGCCCATGGAATTCGGTGTGAAGGGTGCTGAAATGCATACCCTTAGTGCATACTATTATATCATGGGCATCTACATTAGGTCAGCATTTTGGTAGAGCAAACTGACTGTTCTTGATGACTGTAATTCTGATAAGTACATATTCTATATGGGTTTTATGTGCCTGGCACAGTTACTGGAGAGTCTGTCTGCCCTCATGGCTGTAAGGGAGAGGTGTCAGGTTTGCCTTTGCTTATTTAAAATCTTGTTTAGGCTGATCTGTCAGATGGCTAAGCAATGGCTACTTTAAAGGTAAAGGAAAGAGCTGACCTTGGTCAGGAGGAGTAAAGAGGGAGAGAAGGCCTGTAGGAAAGAGACATCTGAGACTCTGGGAACTAGGACAGCTGCCCTGTGTGTGTTCGTGCTTATTTTACTTATTTATGAGCTTTTCCATGATGCCATTCACTATCTGTGTATAATTACTCCTTTCCTCCCCAGTTGTCTCCCACAAAATCTGTTTCTCTGAACTATCAAAATACTTAGAGAGAAAATGCATGCTTATATTTATAATAACTAAATCCGTGTAAAAATAAATGACCACATTTTGGAATATTCTTTTATTCTTTTTGTTTGTTCTCCATTCAACAGTGGAATAGCTGAATCCATGGTACCATCATGTGACAATAATTTTACACTTCCAAATTATACCAACATTTGCAAACAGCATAGCAATTATGGTCCACAAGGAACCTCCTTAACCAGAATCCTGTTGCTCTGTGGAAAGAAAACAAAAACTGTAGATTGGAGCTTATTCATGGCTTGTTAAAGTGTGTTTTTTGATTAATGGTGCAAAATTGAGTGATCGGTTTTTCCTGTTTTTCTGCTCTTGCCAAATTTGCTGTATGATTCAGCATTCCCCTCTTTGAAGACTGGAAATATTTTTTTTAATCTTTCCGTTATTTTGGTATTTTTCGTTCTTTTGTAAGGATGTTTTAAGGACTGAAGGCCTTTTTTATCTAATTCATTCTTTGTAAATAAACAAACATGCCATGAATAATACAAAAAAATATCCACAAGTAATCATAAAGAATCATTAATTCTTAAATTTATTCTCTTTACCCATAGTCAAACAGAACCCATTCAAATTTGCTTCTTGGTGAAAGAACAATCAATTAAGATTTACTTTTAGCAGAAAGGTGTATAAAAAGCAATAATGCAAATTTTGTTTCCCATGAGCATTTATGGAAATTTGAGGAGGAACACGCAACTCTGTGCACAGGAAGTAGTGTTCCTCACACTGCTTCAGTCAGAGAGAACAAACAGTGTGACCTGATTTACCAATCCTAAATAAATGATGCAGCTTGAATTTCAAATATTTGCAATCTGTTTGCAGGGAAAAATTCAGACTTATTTGTTGAGTACGTTTAAATGAGAAAATCATGATCTGCTGATGGATATTCCATGAGAAGAAAAAGAGGCTAATTTAGTCGAAGAAATTACAGGCAGAGAATTACTCACTCAGCGCTACTGGCAAATAGTAAACGAGTGGCACCAAGGTTTCAATTCAAACACTTAACAAAGAAAGCAACTAATAGCGTCTTCCTTTTTCATCTGAAGTACTATAAAGAAGAGGGCTAGCCCTTCTGCCAAATTGCTTTTGCAGAAATGTGACTTCCGCCTTCGTTATTTTTACTCAAATTGCCTTAATTAAGAAACTAACTCTGCAGCCCTGACTTTGATCTTGTTTTCAGACTGGATGTGTCCAGGTTCATCTTTATGGACTTGCTGATTTTCTGCTGGATTCAGGTCAGAAGTCACAGTCTGCTGCAGAATATTCCTCCAAATGGTATATGTCTAGGGGGAAAAATGCTTTTGATTTGATACTTTTCTCAATATTTTAAGAAATTCGAAAGTTATGAAACAACCCACCCCAGCCTGGGAGATACTGTCCATCCCAAGTTTTTTTTCTGTTACACTGTAGAATCACATTGCATGGAGCTAAATAGTAATTTTAAAATCTCGTATTCTTTTTCTTTGTTTGTTTAGGTGGTTCATGCTGCTGTTGTTGTTGTTGGTTTGGTTTTTTTGAGTTGTTTTTTGGTTTTTGGGGTTTTTTGGTGGTTTTTTTTTGTTTTGTTTTTTGTTTTTTTTTTTTGGTGTGTGTTTTGTTTTTTTCAGTCTTCCATACCTGGGAGATCTTGCATTGAGCTCCTATTTCTGGAGCCCAAAACTCCTTCTTAGGCAGAATTCTACTATGAACTGATGACTTTCGCCCTTTGGATCCTTTGCATAGTGAGATTTCAGGTTCTTACCTTGGTTTCAAAGGGTTAGTAATGGAATGATTTGCATATGGCATCAATTCCAGATAAGTACAGTGCCATGATAATTGATAATACAAGTAGATTATTTTTGCCTGGGGAAGCACCATGATGTTTGGGTTAGGAAGGATTAAAAGGATGGTTTTGGCTTCAGCTGAGGTGAGTCTAGGCACGATTAGAAGATGGAAATTCCTATGGATATTCTGTTAGCTTGCTTGAGTTTCGTCCCTTTCTAGGGCGTGTGGATTCTCATAGGGCCTCTCTTATCCTGTCTTCTTCATTGTATTCCATGCCCGGAATAGTCTCTTTTCCTTGGGCAGGAGAAAGGGAATGAAAGATGTTCTATATCTAGAAGCCTTTGCAAGCTGTACATTCAGTCCCCATCCTATCGCTTGGCTGGGTGATGTGTGCCTCCATCCACCACCTGGGAGACATGGAGGAGGCTGCGTGCATAAACACGGGATAGCCTCTGGTTACATAACCTGTCCCAGTTACTCACTTTCAAGACAAAGTGGGGTTCAGGGTGTAAAAAAAGATCTTCATTTTATGAGCAGAAAGCCTACGGATCCTAATTGTTTATGACCAGAAGGCTATTGGGAGTAGGCTCTGGAAGCATGTTGATATCTAAAAAAATTAGTTTTCTTTTGGACCCTTTGTGTTCTCCCGTATATCAGCAAGGTCCTCTAACCCTATAGCATCCAAAATGGCTGTACATAGCGTAACATTACAGAGCAGACTTAGGTACACTTGGAATCTCCTGCTTGGGCCACTCGTGTATTTCCCTAGACACTGAGTTCAGTCATTCTGTGAAAGTTGCTCCATGAGCCAGAGAAAAGCACTCCCACCTTAGGCCTCTCCCTGTCCTGTTGTCACGCAGAAAAAATTGTGTCGCTTTAAGGCAGAAGAAATATATTTGAAAAAAAAGGGTGAAGTTGCGTTGTAAAATAGTCAGGAATGGGAAGGGGGAGAAAAGACAGAGTTACAATAAATAAGTGAATGTTGATATTTCATAGGATATTTAATTTTCAATTGCTATTTTTATAATTCCTATATTCCTCTTTGTGGTAATGGGCTACACAAATAGAGCATAGCAGTAGATAACTTTTGTAAGGTTTTTTGACACTGTTTTGTATATTATTTAGACAAGATATCATAATTTATTTAATTAGTAGAGAACAGTTGTAAAACTGAGTGATACATACACTAAGAGTGTAGTTGTCAGATTTGGTGAAGGCATGTAAAGAATTGGTTCCTCAAAGGTCTGTTTTGGTTATGAATGTGTTCAATGTTTTCATTAATAACCTGGATAAAAGACCAGAGCATACAGTTGACCTTTGCTCATAGCACCACGATGTGTAGCAGTGAGTTTACTGGGGTACAGGGTTACAAACCAAAGCAACCTTGACAAATGAAAAAGCGGCTTGGAAAGCAAAAATGCAAGAAATTAATCAAAACCAGCTGCAAAATATTGCCCTTGGGCGAAAATAATCAACTGTGCAAACAGAGGATGAGAAACTTGTTCAGTAACATTTCCAAAAAAGACCTGGGAACAACGTACTCAGCATTAGTCAACAGTATCCTTCTTTTGAAAAAGTACACACCAGGCTGTATGTTGAGTTGTCTCT
Organism: Ifrita kowaldi; assembly: GCA_013398055.1. Classification (NCBI taxonomy): domain Eukaryota; kingdom Metazoa; phylum Chordata; class Aves; order Passeriformes; family Cinclosomatidae; genus Ifrita; species Ifrita kowaldi. The sequence continues at coordinate 155,597 of VZRS01006731.1, read as the reverse complement.
GGTATGCAAAATATGTGAAGCCAACTGTCCACCATGGCTGGAATTGACAGAACTTCAGCTTTACCCGTGTGCAGTAGGATTCAAATCAATAGGGGGTCCAAACAAGTCCAGACAATCTGGTCAGAAGCTGAAAAATAAAAGAGTGAAACAATGGAGTTCTTTGGTCTAGGAAAGTCTGGGGAGAAGGAGACCATGGCAAAAATTTTCAAACTGATTCGGGGAAGAAAATAGTTTATCCTTAGGGAAGAAAATTATCCTTAGGGATGATTGGACAAGAAGTAGGTTTAAACTTCAACAGGAAATACTTAGTTTGAACAGGTCTTCTGAGTGTCCAGTAAGGATGATAAATCCCCACATGTTTCCTGGGGATGTGGTGGTAGCTGGTTAATCCTCACTCTTTGTGTATGTTGAGGGTACGAGTGCTTTCTGTCCAAGGAAGTGGGGTGCAGTTTATGATGTCCTGAGATCTACTCAGATCCTGCTTACTGCTGAGTTGTGATTACTGTCTTGACCCAGCTCAAACATACCAAAATATAACTGAATGTTGCAAAGTTTTGTTAAAAGGGACTATCTGTATAATAGATATTCATGGTTGCTCATTTTCATGTTACTTAATTACAAATAAAATACATTGATTAAACAAATTCTCAGGCTTTCAGTATATCAGCTGCTCTTTCTGAGAGCTTATTTCCTTGAAGCTATCAAGTTTGTACAAAATAGAAATAAAATATAAATAAATGGTTCCCCATGAAGATGGTGCCATTCTTTATGGAACTGCATCAGTGATAGGTCAAATTTATATTGCTCTGTAGCATGATTTTAATACCATTCTGGCTTGGTTTAGGCATAATCAAGTCTTCTGTTGAAAGAGCTCTTGTAAGGAGCAATTAAACATTAGTACTTTAGCTAAACCCATATTAAATTATGCCTTGGAATTTAAGTATCTGGGAATCATCTTAAATCTCAGCTTGAATTTTAGGTTGTATTGTATCTGCAATTTATATTGAGGTATAAGACAATCTGTTTCCATCTTGATTTAGTATTTATAGCTTAAAATGTTATTTCATTATTAAGTGTTCTGTGCAACTGTTAGTAAGACCACTAATAGATTAAGGTACTATTATTTATGATTACAGCTTCTGCTTTTCAACAAGAAGAGAAGCTGAACATTCAGCAAGCAAATTTTAACATGCTTTTTGAAAGCCTTGTAATAAATCAAAGCTAGCTGGGTACCCTTCAGCAGCCATGAGTGGCGATTCCAGCCCTTCCAGTGAATACTTACAACACAGCGGAAGCAAAGGACTTTGAACTGTTGTAACACCAAGGGCTCAACAGAACACCTCTGTAGGGCAGACGCAGGAGAATAGTATCTGGAAAAGATTAAATTTCAGTTATCTCACCTTCCCTTTGCTGTGGAATGACAGGACTAGCACTGAGCATTCTCATGGACAAGCTGATATGTGACTCTGAGCCCTTTGAACCAGACTGTAACAGTATGAACAATAATTGGGAGTTCACTCACTCCAAAAGAATCCTTGCCATAGGAATTCATCAAGTATGTACAGTTTTGATTGACACAGGGATGAAAGAGCAACAAATGGTACCTTGTATCTTGATCAAGGCAGATCACCATTAAACATTATATTTGAAATCTTTGAAGCTTAGGAATAGCTTTAAGTATGTGACAGTGAGCTTGTCACATTAAATACATACATTTAATGGAAATTAAATATGTCCATTGTTTTAAATATATGTTCAGTTTATGTCAGTATTTTGATCCCTGTTGGTAGCTCACAGTTTAGATCCCCTGTCAGCACAAAGATGTCTCGATGCATTAGGGAAATAAATGCTTCAAATCCAAAGGGCCAAAGAAAAATAATTAATTTCATTTACATCATAGGAAAACAGGTTCTGTGCATAAATCTTGTATTGAATACGTTATCTTTATTCGGGCCAGAGTGGATGAGTATGAGCTGCATAATTTCCTTTTCTCTCTCCATGTAAGACATAGTGTAATGGCTTGACAAAGAAAAAGCAGAGTTACACTTGCTGTACCATACATCTGCTTTTTTAACATAACCAGTAAAGAGATTCTATAACGCGATATTGCCTGAAGATCAGGTCTCTGGTTTAAAAAGCTAATTTCTTCATACTGCCAGTCTGTTCTGCAAACTCTTTTGTGTTTTAAGATGGGAGACTTCCCCTTCTCTCAGTTTTGAGGAAGAAACAGAAACAGGGAAAATAAACTTGTTTCTATGTGTTTCTACATTACACAAACACTGATCCCATAATATCTGGTTACATTTTTGACAATTTTACAACTAGATTGCAAATAAAAATTATTCACTTCTACTTTAGCAAGCTGTGTGAGAACTATTGATGACTTGGACTTGCCTAAAGACAGCCACATTTCAACTCGTGAAGTCTGTCTGACATACCTAAAATTAGTTTTTAGGAGACTGAATGGAAACCATGGTCTTCATTTTTCTAAGCACCTTACGCTTATAAATAAAACTCCTTGTTGTATAATCAATTGACCTAAAGAACAAGTGCAATAGTTTTCAGATGACATCCTAAACATATGTATTAAGACTTTCTGATTTGGCAATATTCAATATCAGCCTTCCAGTAATTTTAAAGTTTATGCTAGCATCTAATAAAACTTTGTCAAAAAATCAAGTGTTAGTTACTTGATTTTGAAAAGTGGTGCAACCAAGCCTGTGACTAGTATATCATTCAAGGACAGGCTCAGAAGTCAATTCAACACAGGCATCAGTATTCAGGTTTGGAGTAGGAAAGACTCTGCCTGTCTTGCCTTAATATATTCAGTATGTTTTCTAGTATTGGAGCTATGTTAAGTCACCAAAGTAACAATTGCTCTAGAGGCTATTCAAATTCTGTTGTTTGGAGTAATTTGTCTCCCATTCTATATATTCTTCTATATATTTAGCTTTTCTTTCTGAGTGTCATCCTATTTCTCTTGAATCTATTAATTCTGATCTTTTGCATTTTCAGTTAAGATACACCAGCATTCTACCTACCTGGGGACATGGGATTGAGAACGAGGGGAAAAAGTACATCTTCCTGGTGAATTTACTATTAGAAGATCAGGAGAGAAACATTACTGCAGTCCCATCCAAGCTTAGCATTGCCACAAAACACCAAGGTTGGCATTTATCTGAAATGCTCCTCTGTAGAGTTTCTTTGCTTTACTTTAATTCACAGCTGAGAGCTTAGCCTATAGCAACTTGAGCCATAGTTAATGAAAATTGAAAAGTTACATTATATATTGTCCTTCAGGGTAAAAAAATTAAAACATCAACTTTATCTACAGAGACGGTTTCATTCCAGCTACTGCATTTAGGGAGAGAAATGTACGCAAGGCATATACATTATCCAAATGTCTCTGTCCCCAAAGGACAGATGAAAGAATGTGTTCTGGGCATGAGTCTCTAGGTTTTTTAGAAGTATTATGATAATTTTTTGTTTATAGTAGACTACACCATAAGGAAGGTTTTACATGCAATGTACAGACTGAGCGAGGAAGCCATTCACAAATTCTACTAGAAAGGCATAGATGGATGAAGCCTATTATTGAAGCAATGCCTTGTTTGAGTAAAATAAAAAAGGACAGTGTAAGAGCAAACAATTTTACTGTCTGTGGGAGCCATCCCTGTCTCTTTTCAAGAAATAAGTTACCATGACTCGGGTTCCTCACAACATCTGATGTAGCAGATGCAGCAACAAACAGTGGTCCAGGAGTGAACTGTAACTTTCTGAAGCACTTTTATTTACAGAACAATCCTGCATGGTTGGTCACTGGTCAGCTACTCTGTATGCCATGAAGGTAAATTTCTACATACTAATGGAAGACAATGTACAGCTCAGCTACCCCAATACGAGTTTTTCCCTACTTCCTCTCCTTTTCAAGCAAACATTGTGCCCACAGTGTTGTGAATACAAAGTGGCAGCAGTAGCATTTGTTAGGTACCTCTTGCATAAGGTGCATGCAAAAGACCCATTATAGTCTGTGTGCAGCTCCTGGGAGTTCTCCTTAACCACCAAAACTCCTCAATGTCCCAGCCATAATTCCTACCAGGAAATCTCAGGCTTAAGTGCACGGTCTCAGGTACACATATAAAGCAATGAGAGGGAGTTTAATGACCTGGAAAATAAAGTACATTAAGTATTTTTATTATTTTTAGTATTATTGTATATTGCAAATCAATTTTTCTATGCTATGTGAAATATGGCAGTTGTGCCAAGGCTCCAAGGGTTGCTTTGCTGGCACCTCAGTTCAGCAGGAAGGACTCTGGCCTGTACAGTACAGTAGATTTCCAGAGCCAGATGCTTGCAACATAATATTTATACTATAGTAAATGCTTCTTAGTATGTGTATTTTCTCCAATACACATCCAAAGAGTAGCAAGCAACTCCCTCGGAACAACCTCTACTGTGTTTCACGAATATCTTGATCAAAGTACAATTTACCGTGAATAGCAAGTAAACATTTCTTTATAAATCTTTAAGTCTTTTAGCATGAGCTTTAGAAAACACAACATTACAAGAAAACAAATTTTAAAATGCTAATAGATCAGATTATTTATCCCCAAGAACTCCTAAGACAGAAGCTGACCACCAGATGGGGAGACCTGGTGTTCACATCAGCGAGCTATCCTTCATGTATATTTACTGGTACAGCATATCTCCTTCTTCACCTTTCCCAGAGTGCCTTATCCCATATCGGTTATATGCCAGCAGAACTGAGTTTTACACTATATTTACAGATTGGTGTATGCTAAGTGAAAATGTGGGTTAATCAATATTGAGCCAGGTGTTTGCAGAAGAGGAGATATCCCATTCTTGGTTCACATACACAAATAAGCTGTACATGTGGTATGAAACTGTTCTTGACTGTTTTTCTCTGCATCTTCCATACCCAAAGACTATTTTGCTTGCAGGAGAACAACTCTAAAAAATGTTACTGCTGGAGCCACAAAAAATATATTGAATCCCAGATGTGCACAGTGAACACATTTCAAGAAATTGATGATACCTGCTGTATTGCCAGCTTCCTGTAGGAGACCACCATGACACAGTGTTAACAAAGAAGACAGGCCTGATTATGAATTATTCTGTATGAATTAAGCTGCTGGGGTAAGAGCAATCTTTTAATCTTCTCATTTTTAGGGATTTGTGTGTCCTACCTAGTTTCTGCTCTCTTTTCATACTTCAGCCAAGATATCCTCCCATAAAAAATGAGATGCATTTAGGATTTATTCCCTTGCAGTCAGATTTCTAAAACAAAACAAAAATCAGCAAATATGGAGACATAAGACATACTCAATTCCCATTAACATTTATCACATATAGTCAAGGTGTTCTTATGATTAAGGAAATGACCTGGTACTTGAGAGACCGAGATTTAAACTCTGTCGATAATTCTCTATTTATTTCTGCTGCAGAAAAACACTTAAATGTGTGCTACAAATTAAGGACAAGCTTAAGTGGTTTTTGAGTCCCAGACTATAGACCTTGGGCAAACCACTTTGTCTCTTGGAGTCAGAATCTGAAATCTTTTATTCAGCCTGGTGAGCAGTTTCATGCACAACTAATGTCATTGATTTTAATACGGTTAGTCATGATAGTAACCACTTGCCAACCTCAGACTGGTACCTCAGCTTTTGTTCTGTAAAAGGGGGTAATTAAATTTCCATGCCTCCCAGAAATATTAGTGTATTACACACCAGGTAATTTAGGTAAATTTAAAAATTCCACTCTTTTCGGAACTGCTTGAAGGGTTTTCACCAAGATTCTGCATACATGCTTTTGCGCAGATACAACATTTCTTTGTCTTTTATTTTCTTTATTGAAAAGTTGTGCAAAAAATAGCATATTAGCATCCTTAAGAAAATTGAAGTATTGTTATATATTTTTTTATATATATATAATTTCAGAGGAATATACTCATTGTGTTTAATATGGCATTTTCAGAGAAAATATTCCCTGCCTGTCATCCTTTAATGCTACCAAGTCAATATGCTTTATATGTAATCTATATCAGAGCAAAGCTTGGAGGAAGCTTAAATGCAAAAGAAATAGCCCGCATTACTGCAATATTTGGGGTTTTGCCTTGTATATCTTTTATCTATTACGATTTTTTAAAATAACTACCAGTAGTGCTGAACCCACTGAGATATGCAAGATAAGCTATTCTGAGATCCTTCATGTTCCATAAACCAGGGTATGTTCTTGATTAGGCAGTCACTGAAAGAGGAAATTCACAGGGCAATTGCACTTACGTGTCAAAAGAATATTTATTAAGAGAAGAAAAGGAAATGTTGGAATCTGAATCAAAAGAATTTAACATCACTTGGCCTAACCTTTTATATGTCAGTAGAAATCAATGGAAAAAGAAAATAATTAGCGAACAAGCATGGATTTATATAGAGAGATATAGACATACATATGTATACATGCACACATGCACTCACACATATATATATCATATTTGAGTTTCATCTTCCACTATTTTAATCTCAAACCAATGGAGTATGTTTGCAGATTTTCATTTGAAATCCACCACAAATTCCTTCGCTACATTCAAAATAAAGGCTTTTTTTCTCCCTCTACTATTTCTGGTGGCCCACAGAAAGCAATTTTTGAATGTTGAAACTTTAGGAATAGAGTCAGTCATTAGTCTACCTAATTAGATGCTTTGGTCAAACACAGTAAGCACTTGAGTAAACCTGGACAATTATGTCATAGCAGGGCTGGAACTTTGGAGGACAGAAATACTCTGCATAAAAAGTGTCAATTGTCATGGATATGTTTTTGTAGTAACCAAATTATTCTTATGAACTTTACCCATTCCACTAAGCTTTTAAAAATGTTGATTGTGAGACTTGTAATGAAATTTGTTCCACTGTGTGCAATCATGTGCAGTTCTTCAGCTCAAGCCAGCCAGGCTAGTGGAATCCTTTGTCAGGCTGAGCTCCTCCTGTCTATTAACCTCCCAAACAGTGCCTAGCTCAACTTTACAGCCCTTAATTATATTTGTTCCACTTTGTGCAATTAGGCTCACTCCATGCACCCAGTCCACCAGCTCTCACGTGGAACTCCAGAATGTTGCAAGTCATGGATATTTATTAGAAAGGTATGAAAATCATGGAATCCCAAACCGCCCTGACAAACATGAGACAATGCCAGACCTCGATAACACAGTACTTAGCTCCACAGCATTCAGCAGTGAGGGATTTCGAGTGCAGAGGGAGAACAAAATTACCAAGGAGATATGCATGTGTAGAGAAGAGGCTATGAGAGAAGGTAATAGGAGTCATGGCTACTACCCCTGTGTGTCACTATTCCTCTTTTGCATTGATTGTGTGGAGGAAGAGCAATTTTAGCACATTTTTTTTTATGCCAGCCATATATACCAGTTTCATTAGACTCAGACGACTTTTTCGAACACTTCTATTATATGCCCTGCCTCCCCTTATTTGATATAAGTAAGAGACAGTCTGCATATTTAGATATCTAGAACATTCAGTACAGAAGATGCTTTCGGAGATCAAGAAATAAGTTTATTTTCCAACCATGTTGATATGGGATCAAATCAATTTCCAAGGATATGGTGCTAAGGAAAGATGAGATATGAAGCCACCTCGTCTCTGTGTATCTGCCTGTGGTCGGTCTCCCTCTGTCTTTAAAATTAATTTAATTTTAGTATAGTAGTACACATCTCAACCCTGGTCAAAATCCTTTTCTTTTTTTCAGGAAAGGAGAGAGGATAGAATCTAAGACTTCTCTAAGCAAAACCACAGCTGAATTAATCCTGAAAAAAAATAGAACAAAGAAATTTAAAATTAGTTATTAATCTGGTGCTACTAGGAAGCCTCCAGAAAACTCCATTTCTACAGAAAATTTCTCTGTTAATGTAAATGTTATGTCATGAAAACTTTCCAGGTAAAACTCATTCAAGCTCTCCGGTGTCTTGACTCTAGTTGTATCTGCTTACACCATGGATGATTTCGCCATATTCTACTTATTGAAATTTTGCTTAATGAAGCACATAAAATACAAAATAGCAGGTATTCATCTAAAATGCAGGCAATACCTGTGAAAATCACAAGTAAGTATGGGCACTCATTATTGCCCTTTCTTCATTTCAGTGATTAAAACACCATTACTCAGATCCCCTTTCAATTTAAGAAGAATTTAGTGCATTCAGAGGGAATAAGGCAATATTTTTCTACACATACTCTGCTCCTTTGAACAACAGGTTGTGAAAGCCAGAGTTCTTGTGCCATTAGTTGAAATGGCACAGCAACAGTCAAACCTGTGAGATGACACTCAGTGGTCATTTCTCCATATTCATTCATCTGACAGAAGACTTTGGCTCTGTCATCTTTTTATCCATCCTTCATGCCGCCGAAAAAGTGGCTGCAAAATATCTGGTTTTAAATAGCTTCTAAAAAGTAAGAATTAGCTAGAGAAGAGGTTTTTTCCTAATCACTGAGAAAACACGTGAAACTCAGACCTTACAAGTCAACGTGAAATGCCACTGAACAAAACATAAAGTATTTACTTATGATCCCACTTTTGTTGTGACAATATTCCCTATGGCAACAAATTAGATTTCAGTACAGCAGCGCTGGCAGAAGTAATGACCTGTCATCAAAGCATATACTTTTAGTATTAAAAATAGTGAGTCTCGTGGGGGCTAACTCATAAGCTTCTCTGGTGTACCCCAGAGAATGAACCTCTGTGCATGCCAGACAACTTTCAGAGCCAGTGACATGACACATCTGAAATCTAAGACAGAAAGAAAGCTTGGCACATATTTTTTCAGGTTTATCAAGGCTCTCCAATACTTAAAGGTGCACACTGTAACCACACAAATCTATTTTCTAAGCTAAACTAATAAATGATGAACTTCGTTGGAACTGCAGAGAGAAATCACAAGTCCATGTTCATGGCAGAATAACAAGAGGAGGCACATTACCATGCTTTATAGGTAAGACATTCATAAACCATTATTTTCTTTAGGTAAAAATCTTGGTTCTATCTTTTTCCTTTTAAAGAACAATTCAAAAGTCAGTAGTTCCAAAAACTTGTGATGACATCAATGTTTGCAATAAGATGACTTTCTGGGTATATTTAAGCCTTCTAGGTAATGCATAGGAAATATCCAGGAGGCTGAAATTTAAAACTTCACAGTAACTCCACTGTACTCAGGGGCCTCAGGTATGCATCTTATCAACTGTTAGAATAATTTCAGTTTGAATCCCTTCCAGAGTCTGAAAATTTTGCTATTCCTGGATTTATTTCTGTGGTGCTAGTGCGATATCTGTGCCTAACTTTTTTTTTTGAGTGCTGTGGGAATCTGTCCCACTCAACTGAAAGGAAATGTGATGAGTGCAGCCCTTCAGACACCCACTCATGCCTGTAGATGAGGCAGTTGGAAGTGGAGTAAATTCTTCCTAGATGAGAACAAAGAAATGTAGTCTGAACCGATGGGAAATAGTCAGCATAGTAATAAGGTTTCATTACTTCACACCTGAAAGCCAATAACTCCCCGTCCACCTGCTCATACTCTGCACTCACCATTAGCAAGATCTACTCTCATGTATTAGGACAGAGGCACTGATGGATGGAAGTTTCTTCTTGATGCCTTATTTATTCTCTGTCAAACAGAGCTTTCCTTCTCATATTCCTTCTTAATTTCTCTTGTGCCAACTTTAAATTGTGATACCAATTTCTAAACCCCCATTTTTAGTAATTCCGTTTCTTGACACTTTTGGTGCTTATGCCCACAGATGTCTGCTGTGCTGATGACAGCTGTCTGTCATTAGTTTCATTCTTCTTACACCTTAAAACCAGTGTCCTTACCTTATATTCTCTGTGAATTCTGGTCTTTATTTACTGCTGTTCTGTGTCTGTACTTGCACTGTGTGCAGTTTTGCCTTAAGTATTTTAGGCAAAAAATTTACCACATAATTTAGTCATCCAGTATGAAATAAAAAATGAGCCAAATTAGATCATAAACATTCCTGACAGTTATTTTAATGATTGCATATGAAGACAGAGTGTTTGATGGAAATGGTCGGGAAAGTAGTGACCTCTTGGGAAGAGCTGGAGAACACTATTACCTGCATTGGTGAATGAGCAAAGCATTGTCAGACAGAAAAATTTGGGTAAGAATAATGAAATGCCCCAGTGTCTGAGGACACCTTGTATTGCTTCCTGCCAGTATGAGTGGAAAGACAGAGGAATGCTGCCAGGCAAAACTACTCTAAAAAGTGAAGGCTGTAGATCGGTTTTTAAAATTATTTTTATTTTACAGCTGTTACCAGGTGATGCTGTTCATATGTTATTCCATAATGAATAAATAACACATATGCTATTTTCAAATATGTATATAAATACAATATTCTGATGTTCAGGAATCAACTGTAGTAATAAGTGCAGCATCTTCAATAAGTCTTTCAGTTGCCATGTCAATAATTCATGTGGAGTAAACAAAAACATTGGTTCTCTCTCAAGATTTCAGTCAATGAGAAACTTTCCAGTATTTAAAGTGTCTTTTGGCTCTTTACAACCAATTTTAGCACTGTAGCCCTCAGGCATCAATATAAGCTTAAGCGTGTAAGTATTTGTATAGATAGTAATGGAGGAAAATAAGCACTTTCAGGAGCAAATTTGCCCAAATTATTTTAGGCTTAAATTTCAGAAAAGATTGAAACCATTTAAATGCATCATTATGAGAGGCAGTCCTGCCTTGTTTTCAGTTTTTTAACATCTTCTCTTTCATATTGCTGCACATAACTGTGGATTACATCAGGGAATTGATCCGAATAGATATAAGAAATATAAGAATATAAGAAATTTCATTCACTATTTCTAGCTAATTCTGCATTGTGGTAACTGATTATTTTCTGAGAGTTCCTGATCCTGTAGTACTTATCTTTCATTTAAAAATTAAGTATATTTCTAGACCTCATAATTGCACAGAAAAACTTGAAAAAGTGTTCTGAGTTCATTTGAGCTTATCAGATTCCTGAAGTTCTTGAAAAGGAAGAAAGCAGACTTTAATTTAAGGTTTTTGATTTTCAAAAGGTTCTTTACAAGTTAAGGTTTATTATAGTGAAGTAAAATGAATATTACTTTTGGTTTTAACCTTATGAATCTCAAAATCTTAATACAGTAGTAGCCAAGGGCATTTTTTAAGGCTGAAGGAACACAGAAGGAGAATCATAGGATCATCTAAAAATTTAGGTTATAGGGAGATTTTGGAGGCCATCTGGTCCAGCCTTCTGCTTGGATCAGGGTTAATCTCAAACTGGATCATGTCACCCAGGGACCTGTCCAACGAAGTTTTGAAAAATCTCCAAGGACAGTTTCCCACAGTTCTCGAACAACCTGTTCCAGAGCTTTTTCGTTCCCTTTGTGCAGTGCTTTTTTCCTTAAGTCCAATTGTAATTTTTTCTGTAAATTGTGGCGGTGACTTCTTTCCTTTCACTGTCCACCCATGTGAAGCATCTGTTTGCATTTTCTGTAACTCCCCTTGAGGCAAACAGATACCCTCTCAGCCTTCAGACCCAGTTTCCTCAGCTTTAACGTGCATGTCAAGTACTCCAGCTCCCTCCAAATCAGGGTTTCCCTTCTCTGGACTCCGCAGCTTCTAAGTGTCTCTTTTGCGACAGTGAGCGCAAAACTGGACAATGGATAAACCTGCACTAGGACTGAGCAGGGAGGGATAATCGCCTCCCTGGAGCTGCTGGCTGTGCTCTGGTTCCTGCAGCTGTCTGCACTGAGCCTTCCTCACTGCAAGGAGCTCGGCTGGCTCACAGGGTGTTGTCTGCCACAACCCACAAGGCTGCTAGGGTTAAACTCACAAGCAGACCAGATGAAACCCTGGAACAGCAGGTGAACAGCAATTTACCTACGCATGATTAAATTAATTTAACTCAAAAAAGCATTGAACTTTGATTGTTTATAGCTTTTTAGGACAAATATTATAACCTGATAAAAAGAGATCCCTATTTGTCTTGGCTAAGGTGGTAAAATGCTTCTGATATCAGAGCAGCTATGCCAGGTCAGAATCCGACATGATATGCTGAATAACAAAGAGGCAAAAAAAAAGGTAATACATTATATATTAGAAAACATATACTGGAAACCATTCTTCTATGCTTGGAAAGCTTTGGGCATTTTTTAAAACGATGAATATCTCTGCTGGTTTCAAAGATGATTTAAACCAAAGTTTAGTTGCAAGCTGTAACTTCAGACTGTTGTGAGTTATACCACTGTTTTATTATTCTTAATAGCATCAAGTCAATCCAGAGATATTTCATCCTGCAATTTTCTTCTGATATGAAAATGCGTAATGTTAATCTTTGTAATGCTTTATAAACTGACCATAAACCAACATTTATGGTCAGTTAATCATTGTATTACTTTGCTTTAGGTAATTTAGTACATTACCATAATGTAACAATCTACTTAATATAAATTTTAAAGTGAGCACAGTGCAAGTTGCAGGGCATTAATATATAATGTTTTCTAACCAGAAATTCAGAACACAGCTAAAGTTTAGATGCAGATCAGATATTTTCTGCTTCAAGTGGCTTAGTGTTTTGCCTAAGGAATGTTGTGATTTTGTGAAAGTCACTACATTTTTCTTTTTTTTATTACAGTGTGCTTTGCAGTCCATTTAGAAGTCCCAACAGGATTGGAGCAACCCTTACAATAATCACAGTACAAGAACATCATATGAAGAAGCCTTCTAGAGCAGCAGTTCAAGTGTAGGGTACTGTTTCCACCAACACTGAGGCAAGTCGAATCCCGCTGAATCCAGAGATTTAAAAGCTGTCATTAGTGGGAGTTCAAATGAAAGGCATTAATGCTAACACATTATTACATTATTGATTACATGAAAAAATAATACAGTGGGCGGAGGATGATGCAAAAGTAATAATTACCTGTGATTTTAGATTTTAATTAATTTAATTAATGATTTTTTATGCATTCCATATATTTTAGATGGTAAGATTTCATTAAATATAATGAAAATTCGTGGGTCTCACCACTAGTAACTTCCATAGACTTGTAAGAGACAGCTATGCTCCTTAAAGGACAGCTGAAACTTAGATAGATTCCAGACAAACCAAGAGACCTTCCACAGTCCAAAAAAGAAAGAAAGTCCTCCTAACATCACTTAAGAACTTCGGTAGTAGGTACAGTTATTTTTCGTTGGGTATTGCACGATTAAAGCTCTGCATACCTACGGAGACTAATGTCTCCCTCCCTGAGAGAAGAAAAATATTGTCAGAAGAACACAGAGAACCTGGACACTAGAAAACGTAAAGTATTAAGATTAAGAATTTAATGATCTAAGTGATCTGGGTCAGATTACTACTATGATTAGGGATTGGGCAAGATTGCTTTTTCACCATTTTTGTCTCTTAGGCACCAAATTTTAGCTAACTGCTCTACTTTAAAGAAAGGACTGTATTATATATCTCAAGAATGCTCTTCCTCCTTTATGTAGCCTTGCTTCTATAATTTGCTCCATACATAATCTGATACATAGTGTGCTCACAAGTCCGCATTTTGGGTTGAGGTACCTTCATCACATTTCATGGTGATGGAAGTAATTTGTTCATCTGCAAAGCTAAGACTCTGCTGAAGCTTGAACTCTTTGCAATAAAAGAGAAAGACATGGCAGGAAATGGAGACAATCTCTGACTGCTGCATGGAAGGGAAAGAGCTTTATGTATTGGGCTTAATTGTTGAAAGCATGACGCAACCAAAAGAATCATACTTAATTATGAAGGATGACACAATGGTATTAACTTAGTTGTTCAAAGAAATACCAATACTACACATAGAAATCAACCACTTTTCACAGAAATAATTACTGCAGGGTCCTGACTACTCTTGAGCCCTGAACAAAGCCAAGCACATTTTTGCATTGCCTTAAAGTAAACGGAGAGGCAAATTGTGGCTCAAAGAGACAATGAGTCTCCTGGCTTTCCCTTTCAGTGCCTGAGTTCTTACATGCTGGTGCAACTAGGTCATACAGTGCAAGATTCCCTATTGTGGTTATTCTTTTCATTCGCCTCTTACAGCTCCCCTGGGTATTAGCAATAAAGGAGTGTTTTATTCCTTTATTCTCCCTCCCATCCTGCATAGCCATGCAAACTGGGTCACTATTTGGACCATGATTTGTAAGACATCTGTGGATCCCTGCAACACTTTATAATCTACATATGTTCTACCTGCCCAGAACTGTATAAACTTTGCAAGCATTTCATTTGGGAGTAGGGAGGGAGCAGTGCAAAGTGAATAGATAGTCCTTTTCCTTTCAATCCTGCAAGAGAACAAAAACCATAAATGGTTTCATTATAATCATATTTACTGCATTTGTGTCACTACATAGGAATATCAACAGGGCTGAGATAATCAGTATGATTTCATATTTTATTGTAATGAGATTACATTGAAGTTTAACCTCTGCTCTTATTTCCCAGATTCATCATATTTTATCCTATGTTATTTACATTATTTCATAATACATTTTGCTATGAGTTACTATATGTCTGCAGAATTTTAAGTTTGAGTGTAGTTTTTCTTCAGAAAATTTCCCTGATCTGATTTTATTAATATGAAATAATATAGCTCTCTTGACTGTTTACAATGACAGTTTTGTCAGACATTTAATTGTACATATATCATAGTCTCTAAAACAGTTAAGTTATTTAAATTAGATTAAGAAAAAGAAAAAGTATGTTAAAAAATTAAATGCTCTCATGGAAAATGTTTATTGTAGGCTAGGCACTGTTTTACATTTCTTATTTTTACTTTATGACAATCCATTTCTTCCCCCTCTGACCCTGGTTAGGCATATTACTAAATGACATGAAAGGAAAGATTTTGTGAGACTACTAAACAGAAGTGCAATTCGAATGGGACATAAGCCCTAACTTGAAATACGATTTTACATAGAGTCCAGTCATTCTAAGAGTGGTAGTAGAAATATTTCTAACATATACATAATCCAAGTCAAAGAGGATGGCTTCAAAACCTTGGACAAAAAGACTGTGCTAAATGCACTTGATCATTCTTTTGCCTCTTCCTCTCACACATTCACGTCAACATAACTGAAGACATTGTTAGCCTTTAGCTGACAGCACTTGTACGGATAAGGCTGTTTTTCAGGAGGATCTGATTCCCTTTCTAGATTAATTGACCCATTTTACTGCTGCTTCTGAGCTGCTGGGCTTCCCTGTAGCGGCTGCAAAGCCACTGCTTACTTATCTTTAACCCCTGGTGTGATGCTTTGGGGTCTACACACAGCAGAACTTACTGAGAGCTGAGAGAGGACTTGCCTGATATGCTTTGTGAAGACTGAAAATTTATCCCACCAACTCATGGTAACAAATCTGCTATTGATCAGGGCCAGGCAAAATCCCACATTCCTGTGCAACAAGAGAGAATGGAAATGGAACTGGTTGAAAAAATATTTTAAAATGAAGCAGACATAATTTGTTTAGAAATAGTACAATTCCTCATGGGAGATGGAGATTTAATTCTTGGTTTAAAAAGAAATCCCCAAGTTTTCCAGCAACAGAACAGTTTAGACAAAGTGCTGGAGACTAAACACTACAATGAATCAGGTTTAACCCAATTCTCAGTGGAATTATTTGTGGTACACTACAAAATACTACAAAGTATTTGCATTACTCTTGAGAAGGCTGTGAAGGGCATTCTTGGAGACTAAGCATCAGTCTCCATTCAGAGAAAGTGGCCTAATCCTGCCATCTCCAGAATCGAACAAAGGGCAATCTCTCCCCAGCTTCCTGCACTTGCTGCTGCACTCTAGAAACAAAGCTGGCCTAATTCTGAGTTCAAGACAGTCAGATGGCACACCCATTTTTAAATAGAATTACTGGCAGTTATAAAGAAACACTTCTACTACAAAAGGAAACTCAAGACAGGTGACCTGGTCCGCCTGCTACATGCAGCTCATTAACCAGTTACGTAAAAAATTTCATGAGAATTTGGTAGAACACTGTATATTGGCTTCAGATTCATTATTAAAAAAGAGATTAAATAATCAGTTGTCTCTTAAAATAGAAGATGATAAATTAAATAAAATATGGGTTCTTTTCTCTGGAGCATCCTATATTTATGTGATAAAATTTTTTTCATCCCTTTTTGTATATATTTTTACTGATACAGGATTTTCCACACCATCCTGCCCCCACAAAAACTCTATCTATCTATCTATCTATCTATCTATCTATCTATCTATCTATCTTTCTATCCATTTCTGCTCCTTAAAAATTTGATAAAACAAACTGTATTCCTTCTCCAAAACATACCAGAGGAGCTGCAGCTTTTCCCTAGGAAAACCTGCCCAGTGAGAGCACTGGCTGTGGGGTAATGGTCTCATTTTCTGTTTCTGATACCTCTCCCACTTAGACTGTCTTGTATAGAGCCTTATATTCAACACTGAGCCCTGCCACATGTGCTTTGTGGTTGGTGCTATATGTTTCTTTTTGCATTTGTTCCAAGTGTTTCAACTGAGCTTTCTGTTCTTGGTATTCTGTTCATGGGTAAAAATTTCAGCTGTAATAGTAATGCCTTTTTCAAAGCCAGGGGTTACAGAAACAAGGGTGAATTGTTCAAAACATTCAGATAAAAATTTAACATCAACTCATCTTGGAAAAGGCACTTAAAATTTCTGAGGAGTTGCAAAGGGCTGAGTGTTTTGTCATCCATAGAGAATTTTTGTCCCAACCCATTGAAGTGAGAAGCCAGAAAAAAAAAAGTTTGTAGATGCTCAGTAGCAATTTGCTAGAGTTTGGCAGCAAAATCATCCTAATTTTCCAGTCACACTGATCCTCCCAACTTTTGTGTGGCAGACAGCTTGCACACCACCACAAAGCTGAGGCATTTTGTTACCCTAAAATGTATTATTTATTTTAAAACATTATCCCTAGAGACATGTGACATTTTACAAGACAAGGAAATGAGAACAACAGCAGCAAAATTAAGATAATTCTTCTTTTTTTCCCTCTTCTTCCAGCACATCTCTTAATGAAAATGATCAAATCCATGGTGCAATCCAACTATGCTCAATTGCATAAATGTACAGAACTGCATTTTTGGGTCCTGGGAGTAGGATGAACAGAGTGAAACCAGCAATGTACTTCCAAATAAAAGCAGCAGCTCTATTGGAAGAATATTTCTCTAGTACACTTGGCAAGATAAACCCTTCCCACTTTAATACAATAAGGTTTAAGTCCACTTTCTATATAATGCAATGAAAATAGACACAATTTAGTAAAAAGAGAATTTGTCTTACTGTATTTCATAACTGCTATATGTGTCTGTGTGTTTGTAAATACGATTTCTCAGTGTCCAAGAATTAAATCCTTGCCTCATAATGTTACTAGTAATAATAATAATAGCGGTGTCCTTACATTCCATGGAAAATAAAGATGCTCTATTACTTTCATTAGGCACTGGTAAGGGAGTGTGCACAGGTCGCAGTATGCAAGCTATCAAGATTGAAGGCATCTGCACAAACAGCCTTGACTGCTTTTTAAAGGCTACGCTGTACAATTTGTCTTTCATTAAGAGCTGTTGTGCAGTTTTGTGATTTGTAGCCAGCTCAACTGAGCTTCCAGAGTGTGTACTTCTATTTTGAGATCTTGTCAATAAACAAATAAGACATATGCTTCAGTGAGTCATCTGAGCAGAGCAGACTATCACAAGAATCAGTTGACCTGTACTTCCTTCCTGCTACTGCATCTTTCTCTACCTTTTCTTGTTAACACAAAGTGTGTCCCTGTACACATCACAAAACAGAGAAGCCAGGGATGGGAAGACAAGGTCTCTTTCATCCATATGGGTTTATTTGTGTTCTGCTGGCACCGTTATAGTCATACAGTAACCAACATAAATTTTTAGTTTTATTATCACCTCTAAAAAGAGACAGAAATGTGAAAATTGAAGCCAGAAGGTTTGTATCACAGGATTAATTAGGCAGGGCCACGTGGAGTCACACTCCTCCTGGCAGTGAGTGCCTCAAGAAGGTGCCTGCCTTCAATTATGGAGCGCACAAAGCAATTAAAAACCCTGTTTCTTTTTCCTGGGGTGTTACTTGTTGAGAAATCTTTTTTCTCTCTTTTTTCTTTTTTTTCTTTTTAATTCTCTGGAGATCTGAACTGGTTTGAGGTGTAATCTGCTAGGGTAGATATTCATGAAAAATTGATTTAGCTGAAACCTAAGTGCAATAGGTTTAAAATAAACCTGAAAGGGATGAACAGTGCGTTTCTTGGCCAAAATTTTATTGGCCATTTTTTAAATACACACTCGCATGCACAGAAGACCAGGTAATTAAGGACCCAGACATTATGGATCTCCAGGAAAGAATTTTGTCACTGGGACACATGAATCAAATCAGCCAGCCACTCTATGCATTTCCTTAAGCCATACAGCACTCTTGATTAACCTTTTCCTCAGTACTTTATACAGATATATGAAAGTTTCTGAAGGGCAGGGTTGTGTGTATGTGTCAGTTTTACACGAGTGTTTTAGGCAGCCATATTCCACAGTCCACTGGAAATTAGTACTCTGTTTCACCTGTACCTAGTTTACAGGATGTGATAGCCTTTCTCTGGATTTATGAGCCTCTTTGCTCTCCTGAGGTTACCAAGAGTTTTACCACTGTCACTGACTCTGACCCTTTGTGCCAGGACTCAACATCTGATTTTATGCAGCTGGACCTGCACATTAATGCTTTTGCCACATTCCTTTCAAACACCCAGCTAACTCCTTCCTCTCCTGTTATTTCCCATGACAGATAAATAATTCAAAATATGATATAAAATATGGTGTATATCTGGTTTGAATAGTGCTCTATCAAGACATATTTCAGCTATAGCATGACCTCATACTTCCTGTTGAGTAGAGAGAAGCAAAAAGATATTTAAATCAATAGAATAAGGGAGCCATAGCAGTGGATATTGCAGTGCATGTGAGTTTTCTTCACAGCTATTATGTGACAAAAAATGTATGATAGAACATTAAAAGGATGTAAATAATGACCACTGGTTTACTGTTGTTTCTAACACTGGAATGCCTATATTCCCAGGCTTCCTCATTAATGTTGCCTAAGAAGTGATTATATTTTTGAACAAAAAAGTAGTGGGTAATGGAGATTTTTTTTTCTCCCATTGTGCACTTTAATTTTATTATTCCCTAGTTTAAATATAGTTCACAGAAGAATGAGAAAATTCTTTATAAAGGTCATTAAATAAATGCTGCTGGAACAAATCTTTAAACAGGATCATCACTGAAATGGGAAGTTATGCATATGGAACACTTTTACTTGTAGTACGGATTAAACAGTTGGCAAAATAAAGCTTTAGATTGCCAGACATTATGTGTCACTAGAAATCAATTCTGACAGATTTTATTGAGGCTTTTACCCATATTATTGCTGCT
Organism: Ifrita kowaldi; assembly: GCA_013398055.1. Taxonomy (NCBI): domain Eukaryota; kingdom Metazoa; phylum Chordata; class Aves; order Passeriformes; family Cinclosomatidae; genus Ifrita; species Ifrita kowaldi. Next base: position 136,076 of record VZRS01006731.1, on the reverse strand, counting down.
ATATTTTTTTCAATTAAAAAAAAAAGAGGAAGAGGATTGACTTTTTCATTACAGGTCAGCCCATTTGGCAAAGGCTATCCTGTCACATGGCACACTTTTATACCCATTTTGATTTAGTGTGCATAGTATGTTTATCAGTGGTGAATGTCAAGATGACAATAGTTTCACATTTCTGAGTCATTGCCAGAAGAACTCTGACACATTCTCTTATGATTATTTCAAGATATTTTAAAAAGTTTCAGCAATTCCACCATACACATAAAACAAAACATAGCAAAGACTTTTTTCTTTCTTTTCCAAAATTATTTTTCATTTGGTTCGTGAACCTTTAATAACTATTTCTTAAAATTAACTGGCAACTACGGGATAGCAGAGCAATATTCTTATGCTCTATTTAATGTCTTGTCACAGGTATAAAACCATAAATTTAGTGCCAGTGGATTTTGGCTTTAGCTCACCATATTACCTATATGTTGTTTTCTTCAAAAGGCCATATACATTTGTACATACAAAGTCCAGTATTTTTGTAAAAAGCCTTCAATTTTCACATCAGTTAGGGGGTTAGTTAAGCAATTTACTTAAGGAGATACATATATATACATACATACATATGCACACACACCAGGACAGTCACAGGAGAAGTATATAAAATAATACATTGTATTCGGATTGAAAATCCAATCCTGGTATTAACGTCTTTCGTACTGCAAAGAGTAGGTAGGATTCAGTTGCAATACTTTTAGAAATAATTAGGAAAGGTTGTTATATTCTTAGTGCAGCTACCTTGGACCCTGCTGCCTCACGATGTGTCTGAGGCCAGAAGTTTTGAGGTCTACAGAAAGAGTGAGAGTCACACTGTTAGCAAAAAGACTTATAATAGACTGACAAAACACCAAAGAATCAACAGCTTTACAGGTGTTTTAGGATATTCACCAGCAAATAACAAGCTGAAAAATAGGCTGTGGTTCCTCTCTCAGTAACTTTATTCACCACTGCAGGTGGGTCAAGAGAGAGCTGAATATGGTGTGTTTCAACCACTAACATTGAAACTTGTCTTTATAAAGTGTCTCTGTACTGGGAACTGAGGCTTCATTGTGTGCAAAAGATCAGTCCTGCTGGCTTTAAAAAATAAGAAACACATTTTTTTAGGCATCCTGCTTACTTTTGATTATCTTTCCTCCTCTCCTTAAGTTTTCTTTATGCTGTCTTCAAGACAAGTTCCAAAGGCTCATTTGGTTAAGATAGCAACAGAGGATAAGGATAAAATTGTTAAACTTCTGACTTTGCTTGGTCTGTCTGGGCAAAGGCAAAGGGCTGAAGTCTCAAGTAAACAAATATGTTGTCAAACTTCCTGTGAAGCCTCATATAAAGAGATAATAAGAAAAATAATTAGGGACAAAAACTTAATAACATAAACCAAACAAAAAGTGAAACATTTTGGAACTTGGTTCCCATTTTGATTGAGGGTTCATGTTTACGCATTGTGATTTTTTCTGGATATTTAGATTATACAGATGCTCTCCCTAGGCATTGCACAGGAACCACAAGACTGCACACTGACAAGGTGGGCCTTGCTGGGCTGCTGCAAAGCATTGACTTGAGCCCTGCTGTGGGCTGAACTCCCCTGAGAGAACCTTTGAGAGGAGCAGGGGAGGCATTGCACAAGCCCCCTTACTACTCCTTCCTGAGGTCAATACTCCTCCATTATTACATGTGTGTGTTTTTCTTTTATGCTTCGTATTGCACTATACAACATTCTGCATTTACAACATGTGCATTTATCTACCTAAAGGGAAAGATATTTTTCTTTTGAATAACGTCAACAAAGTCAGGCTTCATATACACATAGATGGTTTGGTTTGGTTTCATTTACACATAGATGAACTTTATACAGATCTGTTGTGACACCAAATTTTTTTTAGAAACTTTTTTAGTGCGTAGTGACTGTGATGGCGTCAGATTTAGAAGCTGTTATGTTTCAAGCAGGAGCTCTACGTGTGGTTATTTGGGAGAAAGGGATACAAAGAGTAGAAGATTGAGGTGTTCAATGGGAGATTCTCCCAGGTTCCTTTATTACAAATATTGATAAACTAATTGAAACCCTTAATAATAAAAGAAAGATGCAATATTGGGAACAGAGACATTCAACTAGAATTTTGTAGAGATGCAAGGCAGGCAAAACTGCAAGATAATAAAAGAAGTAATCAATGTCCCCTATGTCATTTTAGGGGCTATTTCAGAATAAAAATAATTGTGCTTGTATCTTTCCTTTTCTTTCTTAATTTCAGTGGATAATTTTTAATATAATTATTTTTTGAGGATAAAACTCAGTCTTGACTTGGGGTATCTATCATATGAATTAAAGGTCATTATGAACTAGGAATTCTCCCGTTTGTGTATTAATAACATCCAAAGTCGTGAATGCTTCCAAAAATATTTTTCCGGACTTCTCTTGCATAATAACTCTTTTTTTGTTGTTGTTTTTTGGTGGTTTTTTAAAATTTTTTTCAGAAAGGAAAAGCAGCAGTGTGAGAGCACAAAAACCAGGTTTTATAAGAGTTTACACTAAGATACACACAGAGTCATCTAAGAAGTTATTTAATAAATAATTAATCAGATTAGATAATTTATTTCTAAAATAAGGGCAATTTCAGTAAATATTATCCTATTTCAGAAATATTTGTATTGAGACAATAAGATATGACATCTCTACCCATCAGAGGAGTGGAGGGAGTAATCCTTAGTCAGTATGAGTATGAAAATACGAGGATTATTCAATTCTTTGATGGATAGGTGAGATATTTTTCAGTGTTTCCTGCTTTTGGTTTGTAAGACAGAATCAAATCACATAATTTGTCAATCATCCACTTGTAGGACTGCCTTTATTTTAAACTAAATGTAAAATGCAGACATATCTTCTTGTCTGTAGAGTCCAATCAGAGTACATGTTTCTTCCATCACCTACTCCAAGGATCATTTAGCAGTGCACTCAGAGGTGTTCACCTACTTCAGCCGTAGCTCATGACGTTAAGTGGTGCCTAACACCACATTTTAACTGCCCATTATCTGTTACCACCAATTTAAATTCTGGGAAAAGTTGCCTTGTAAATGAACATCCTCCCTTGGCTTTTATATAAAACACTACTACTCTAATAATAATGCAAGTCTGTCATCTTTAATAAATTAAACAGGACCTTCATTCTCCTTTAATAGCAATACAGGAAGTCTAAAACTTATTCTTAAGCCCTTAAATTTAGGGGAACACTAAAGTAGATGCAAATTCCCAAACATAATAGTATTTCTGGTCAGCTACATAGAAAAATTCACTAAATGGCCAAGGTAGGAGACCACAGTTTCTGACTAGATCCAAATAGGTCAACACTAGCTAATAAATTTTGATCGACTGGTTGTTCTTTGGTGGGGAATGAGCAAAATGAAGGGCCATGAAAAAGAGATATACAATAAACTAAAACTGCAGCATTGGTTTATTCTCATGTAGTGTCTGTGTGATGGATTAAAAAATAATAACAACTTTCTCCAAGGTTCTCATCAGAAAAATCAATTTGACTGAGACAAATTGTTATTACTATTTTTAAGCAAAAGCCTTATTGACAGGAATTTGTTTTATAAGAAAATACCATATAAAATTATATTCCACAAATAAATATCACAAAGTGAAGGAAAGCATCTTATTACATATACTTCTCAAAAGGCAATTTCAAAATCTAGTCACAATACACAGAAAACGTCCATATTTTCTGGTTTCCACCAATAAAAAGTTTTAACAGAAAGTTTTTAATGCATTTACACAATAAATAAAAATAAATACAAACTTCCAAGAGACACAAGTACTTGCAATTCATCAGAGACATGGATTTCTTTTTTTCATTGTTTTTAAAAAACAAAACAAACATTCAAAAAATCTCACCCCGAAACACAGCAGCTCTAAGTTTTGTATATCTTGTAGGACAGAGCCACAATTTCCAGTGGACAGACGATGAGTTCTATCCTAAAGACTAATGCATTTATGTATTTTCTTGCAGCTATGAAAGTATAGTTATTATGAACCCATTGCTAAAATAATCAATGGGGGAAAAGAAGCAATCTTAGACATTATTTTCACAAGTTGATTCAGGGGAATGTAGAATGATTATGTTTTTGAGGGTAAAATAGTTACTTCAGTGAAGTAAATAAAAGTATTACCACTGATTTGAAAAGGACAAAACTTTGAAATATTTTTCTGTGAATTAAATCATCTGTACACTTTTAGATATCAAAGAAAATGGAGAGAGATAATGCAAACGTGTTTACGGGAGTTTCAAATGCAAAAACACTCCAAAGGCACAGTAAGTGTTTGCATCCCTTATGCATTATCAAGGGTTATGATTTCTGAGGCTGATACTTTGAAAATCCATGTAAACAGAACAGATTTAACCAATACGTACCTACAACCTAAATGTATTAAAAGAAACATGTTTTCCCTTTTTGCTATATGTGTCATCTGAAATTGCAACAGTGTGCCATGGACATTGTAAACTGTGTTCATGAAGCCTTGGACATCACTCTTTTCTATAATGGTGTGACTGCAGTTGTAAATATTACAGATTTTTGTCTTACTTGATTTGACGCAGAGAGATCTCGTCAGAGAGTTTTGCTTCTTATTCTTTAACTGACTCTTGACTGGGCTGAGCAATCTGCCTGGAGAAGTGTCAGCTTTAACCAAGTTTTCCCCATAGTGGCAATATTTGCATCCTCCTTGGAGCACAGTTAGTGCCTGGCTGCCCTTTCTGTCCCACTGCCTGGAAAGGTACTAGCTGTGCTACAGAAAAAGATCACAGGGCAGGGGACAGAAGCCAGCTCTAGCTCTTTCTTTTTTGACAGCTATACCCTTACTTTCAGCATGAATTGGGTGATCCTGGAGGTTTCTGCTCAGCAAACTCCTCTCCCATCTTGGGGCAGTTTTGCTGATGTGAGGCAGAGAAAAGAATCAGGATCTCTTTTGCAAGGCCGCACAGCGGAGGAATTACAGGGTAAGGAACAACAGGTGTCCACACTGCTGCAATAGTGACATGCTTGTCTTTAAGCACAGGCACGATGTCAGTTATTTACAAATAAGTGAATAATAGGAATGGACATTAGTGTTGTTTAAGAGTTACGAGAGAAGGAGCTATTTTATTTGTGTTGTGTAATAGTTCTGCTTTATTTCAGAGGTTTTTTTCTTTTCATGACATTTCATCACTTCTCATTTCCCCCAAATTAGATTGCAAACCAAAGTGTTCATTCTTTATTCCAGTCTCATAGAAAAAAAAAAAAACCCAACAAAACCCCTGTAAAATAAACATTGCTGGTATCTACATAATCCATAGATTTCAATGTACAGTTTATGCTTTTTAGTACATAGTTATGATACATTGGTAGAAATAAGCTCAGTAATATTGAAAACAGAACAAGAATATTTTTTAATGTGTAAACAGATAAAGCAAGATATAAAGTGTTTGAAAATAATTATAATTTTTTCAGATAAAACTTAATTCCTTAATTTTCATTCACAGTAGGGAAAACTAAGGAAATAAAAAGTAGTAGAAGATGAAACATAATCTTCTGAAGTGCTGGTATGACTTCATCATCCGTTGTTAAGACTTTAACTCAGAACATGTTCGTAGTTTAGCTAAAAATTCACTGTGCACCTTAATCTATGTCACATAAGATTATTCTGCTGTGTGACACAGATGTCACTGAAGGCTTCCAGAATATGTGAGATTACTTTTGTTCTTTAGACAATTAACAAGATTTCTGTCTTACTCTCTGTGACAGTTACGGAAGTACTAAACTTATCAGAGACAGAATAACATAAACATTCATATGTGAGCATGTGTAATCATTTTATCATGATGCTCTCAAACAGTAATATTTTTCCCTTCTTTTCACTTGAACAATTTCTCTTAGAATTGTTTAATGTCAATGCTTATATCAAGCAGAATAGAATAAATACCAGTATTCAGCAGTAAATCAGAGAAACAAAACAAACAAACAAACAAAAATAAAACAAAACAACAATAAAATTGAAATTGGCAACAAGTGGAAACATATTTCAGACTATTTACAATTTTGAAGACCACTGGCACCTGGAATATAATTTAAAAGTCTCAATCTGCCATAACACAATCGGAAATTTCAGCAAAAAAACCATGGGGAAAGTGAAAGCAAAGGCACAGGACTATTGAGGTGCAAAATGAATAACATACACATATAACTCTTATAAAAACCCCCCAATGTAGTCCACAGAAGGTGTAGTCTGAACCACCCGTGGTATTCTCTGAATGAATTAAACCTACCTTAGCCACTTGCACACTGTAAGTACCATGATACTGTAGGAATGTTAAGTTCAAAGTTATGATTCAGGACTTTGAAACACGGATGTTTAAACAGAAATAGTAACTACTTTTAGCTTGGAAAACTCTCTTCTGGAGCACTCTGCTGATTAACGAAGTTGTCTGTGAAATTCATGATGCCACCAGAAGATCAGAACAGAAGAGGATAAAATGTCCATTTGGAGATCAGAAAATTGATTTTGCTGGCTAAAAAAAATCTTTTCTCCACTGAATAAATGTGTTATGAAATTCATTAGAACTGAGTTATATTCTGCAAGCACAGTCTTTTTTTTTTTTTTTTTAATACCAATTAGTATTTCATTTTAATTGCACACCAGTATAACTCCTTGAGTATGTATATAAGCAGGCTTATGGAAGAGACAGACACTAAAGATCATAACTCCTCTAAGAGATAGTGCTGTTGTTATTCAGGGGTTTTTTTGAGTCCTATGCAAAGTCCTCAAAAACTTGGAGAGTATTAGAAGCATGTGTCCTCTATCCTCCTTTCAAACTACTGTGGCTGAGACTGCGATTAGAGATGGACAAAAAGGTTCTTCGTCGGCTTGTAATACAAAGCACTTGCTTCCCTGGCTCATTTGCTCTCCATCATAGATTAGCATCTTGTCAGTAGGTGCTATAAATATGTCTGTCAGAAAAGATCAAAAGGCTACTCAGTGATGAAATCTAGCACAAATATGGTATCGTTTCTTTTCTTCCTTACAAACCCTCTATGTTGAATTCAGGTTTTTACGTTCTAGGCAAAGTTTAGGAATCACTCAAAGATAATTCTTAGAAAAGAAAAATAAAATAAAAGCAGAACAGCCTGTTGTCAATAATATTGATAAGAATTGCACCTGAAATTATAACTTGCATTCTTAGGCCCTAACTCATATAAACCATTATTGCTTGAGATCTGAATTATATTTTTTTATTCAGCAAACCTGTGTGCTGTAACGGACCTTGAAATGGTGCTGAAAAGTCTAGAAACAGTACAGTGGAGACAACACTATGTGCACGTATATGTTATTCATTCTGACATTGTTTCCCATTATACACTCCAATCCAGTCTACCATGAGCAGAGCTCTGCATCCAAGAGGACCAGCTGCATCCTGTCATGCCAAGACATCCCTTGTCCCAGACATCAGATGGGTGGGACTCGTCTTTTGCTCCTTCACAATTAAATACCTGAGAACCAACTCACTGCTGACAGAAATCCAGTGACAGAGTACAGACAGCCAATGCCAAGAGAGGAGCCTAGGCAGACCTATGGCTCTGAAAATTAACACACCTGTTTTTTTGTAAAAAATGTTACTTCATGACTGCAGGAAAACTACAAAGCCCTCTAAGTCTACACCTCCTCTGGCACTGCACTGTCCTGTTGCTTTTTTGGCTTTTGGAGACAATTGTTTGTGAAGCTCTCCTAGTGACATCTACGAAATCTGGGTTTGGGGTTTTTTTCTGTATGGTGGAAGTTATAGAAGGCTCTCAATCCTGAAATGTGCCATCCTATAAAATAGGTGTATTATTGGTTCCAATAAAAGCCTGAAGAGACAAAAGAACCTCAATTTAAAGTACTACAAAACTTTGGGAAGGGGTCTATGTATATGAAAATGGTGAAGGCTTGAACACAAATAGCAAGTTGCTGCTTGGAGTCCTGAGTGATAGGTTTTGGCTGAATGACTGACTAAATACAGATATTCCTGCATTTGCTGCTTTTAGTGCATAAGGACTCAGTTCAGAGACTAGTTAAAATATCTCACCAAGCTCAGGAAAGGATAAATTATTCCGCTTAGCAGGATCATATGAAGGTCCAAGTGACCCAGTACCCCTAAGGTGTGTTTGGAGTACTTCTTTTTCTGGGCTAGAGGTGCAACACCACATAGTCTTTTAGAAAATGGGTGAAGTAATGAATGCAAACTTCGCAATATTCTGTAAGGTTCAAGATGTGTCCTAAATGCAAAATAAAAATAAAGCATTATTACTGTAAAAGAAACAAATATATTCATCTGTAGGGATCTCCAAGAACCTTGCATAATAAAATGGTAGTAAAATGAGCTGACTCTTGAGCACAATGGCTCATTCTTGGTTACAAACATGCTGAGCTTTATGTAAATAAATCTGCAAGAATTTTAATGACAGTGTCTGTTCTGGAGAATAGGATTTTTTAATTTTATTTGATCAATGTCGGAGAGAATAAAACATCAGAACTATTATTTTCTATTAACTGTATCTGGCATTGGCATAAGCAGTCTACTTTGCCAATGAGTTGAGTGGCTAAAGAAGTAAGAAAAAGAGAAAAAAGTTTGTCAAACTTAGTAAAAACTTTATAATCTATGTATAAAAGGCCTCACTTACTTGCACCATTTTTGTTTGAAAATATTTTATAAAACCAAAATCCTGTTGATATTGTTCAGCTAAAAAAAAAATAATAAAATCTCACACATGTAAGAGTTTGAATGTCTGGCTCATCACAATTTTAATTGTAAATCCCAGGAAATGCAGAATATGAAAATTAAATTAGGAAGTGCTCAATGGATTGCAGAGTAGTAAATTTTATTAAATTTCTTTACAAAATAGCATTTGGAAAATAATTTAATAAAAAGCTGTATGTGCCTTACTAAGAAACAATGAAAAAGGTTCAAGCAGTTTTTAGTGTATCTAGAATATTTTTTTGCAATGCCTGTGGTCTTAGGTAAACTGTGCCTCAAGAAAATGTGAATTGATCAAAACATACGTACCTTTAATCTAATACATAATTTATGTATAGATTACTGAAAATATAATTTATGACAAACAACAGCATGATTCTTTAAAGCTATTTTATATGGACACTCTTCGTGACAATATAGTGAATTGTTAACCACTCTTGGAGAGCTGCAATCTAGTGTTTGTCACAGACAACACATTTAATTTCAAATTTAAAAAAAATGTGGTATTCCCGAACTGTATAGACGTATGTAGTATTCTTAGCAGAAGCCATAACCTGCTGTTCACATCAGTTCTGCCGTAAAAATCCACATTTTACGACACAGGCAAAATATTAAATTTATATGTGCTTTCTTTCGTATTGATGTACATGGCTCTCACACCAAGAACATCTATTTTTCAAAATGTTGGTTCTTGGAGAGACAAATCAGAAATCTTCTCGTATTTTTGCTTCTGTAGCAGTATTATGAACTAGGTATGATAAGAAAGACAACTAGAAAAATACACATTTTCTATGTACCATGGAATAACTGCAGTGTTAGATCTTATTGCTGAAATATATAGGACTTGTGCTATTTGGACAAATAGGATGAAGATTTCTGGTTTGACATGAAGACAATATTAAACCTGGATTTAGTCATGCTGGTCCAATCAATATTGCAGTATCATCTTTCCTATTGCAGTTTAATGAAAGACAGTGACACCAATATATTGATCTTCCTTTCAGGATGGTTATCATTCTATAGGGCTGTTGCAACATCCTCAGAGCAAGACCTCCAAATCCTCCTAATCCAAAGTCTCTTCCACGACCAATCTGTGGCAGTATTTTTCTAAGTCACCTTGTCATGGAAACCTACTGAGTGAACAGCACAACTAATTTGGACAAGAATTTTCCACCATATGAAAAGAAAATTCCGATGTTAAGTAGCAAAATCCTACTTTTTTTCTACAGGACACTGTTCAGTACAAGCCATTCAGAGTCCTTCAGCTTTCGTTCATGAAACAGCTAGAACACATAGGTTGATCCACTTGATTAACTTAATTAGTATGACTAATAATATTAATAGCAGAGAGTTGCTCATTACTACGTTATTTGTAACACTGTCAGTGGATACACCCAGTTCATGAAATGTCTAAAAAAAAAGAAAGAGTAAATCATGTAAAATCTTGTTTTTAAGTCCTCTGACATTGCCAAGAACAAGAATAGCACGTGACACATCATGCAGATCTCATCATCATGACCTCAGAGTGATAGTTCTGAGGACATTCATGTCATCAGCTCAGGAGAGTGTCTCACACAGCAGACTCACTCCTCACTGTCCTAGTGCCTTACTTAATAGCCTGGATGCTTCTCTTTAATACAGCAGGTTGCCTTACATTCCTGAGGATCAGCAGATAGTGCAGGAAGGCTTTTATTTCATGCCTCATTTCTTCCAATATCCTTGGAATAACTTACCTCACTCACATTCTCCTGGCAGTTGTGGAAAAAGAAGAGAGTTGCAAATGAATTGTTATTTCCTGTATGTGTGTACACAGGTGTAAACATCACAGCACAAGGGATGCAGAGTGAATTTTTAACAACAAATATTTCAGTGATGAAAATGGTTATCTTAGCAGCCCTCAGTCCAAATGGGTGGGGTGGCCAAATGCCTGTTAATTAGCTGAGGGGGAGTTTTAGTCAGTACTAATGTGACTCAAAGAAAAATACTATTGATTTAATTAAGGTTAATTGGTGGCTCATCAAGGAGGAAGGCTGGCTGCCTTCTATGCCCCAGAAAGGCCCAGAACATGCAACTCCTGTCTGAGACACAGCTGAATTGCCTAAGTGTCACTCAACCAATATCTATACAACATTTAACATCTAAGCACCAAAATGTTTAGAATATTCCCTTTGAATATATCCCCTTGTTCAAATGCAGAATAGAGGACATATGCACTAATGACATTTCTGCTGTGGACCTGTCAAATCACAAAATTTCCGTGAAAACTACAGGAGTTTTACAAGAGAATCAGTTGCCTGCCAGTGAAATATGCTTTGCCTTAATAGAGTCACATGGTAAACCCTAATCATGTGGAATTGAGTTTTGTTCAATTTTCAGATTTTATTTTAAGAATTTTACCTGGAAACCAGGTAGAAGATACAGCCAGTGAGTAAAAAAATTGATAAATTAAATTAATCTATAACTTTCTGTAATATAAAGTGTAATATTGATCAGTAAATAAATATAAACAGTATAGGCACTGAAGAGTTTCACAATGAATTCAAATTAAGAAACTCACATCTTTTTTAAATAACTTTCAGTCATAGTCTGTTCATCCCCCCAGCAGTCCATCCCAGCTTTTCACTATGAACAGTGGACTGTGCTACCTGAAACTACATCTTTTGCACAGCAAATATTGCTTCAGTGCCAAGACTCCTCCTTTGTTGAAAGGACAGAGGTTCCCTTGGAAGGTGGCACTCCTGGCAAGAGTTTTTGGTCAACTCAGCTCATTCAAAAAAGTGAAAAACATGACAAAAGGGCCAAAAACTGTTATACCTACTGGCTCTGCCATTCCTAGTGCTGCTAAGACATTGGATATGGTAACTGACTGTTGCCTTTTTTTCTTCAGGCAAATGTAAGTTCACTAAATGCACACAAAGGTGGGGAGATGTGAGCCAGTGGTGCACATAAAACTGGAAAGCTGCAATTCATAGGAGGCTTGACACACATACATGTTAGACTCGAACAATAACATTCCAGTAATGTTTAATCAACAAGAGTGGCAGGGCAATAGACAAGAGAGGTAGAGTAAAACTCATTTTCCTACAGCAGCATTGTGTGATACATCTAAAGTTAACTACAATGTGGAACTTCAGCCTTTTGGCTTTGACTGCCCTTACAGAAAAACCTGTAAGGAAAGAAGATTTAGAAGCAAGAAAGGGGAAAAAAAGGCAGAAAAAATGTAAAACAGAAGCAGCCTTGCTTTTTCTTTGTCTCTTCTTCAGTCTTCCACATCCTTTTGTACTCTGTGTTGAAACAAGAATCAACTATACAGTATTTATAGTGATGTTACTCTCCTGATAAAGTATTGCACAGGCTGTGGCAACAATCTAGGGCTCAGCAGGGAAGCTGTGAGACAGCTATTTTTGTAATGTTTAAAATTATACTAAATTAATAAAAATAAAATCTCCTGCTGGGCTTCCAGTTTTAAATAGCACATTGTGGTGTAAATTATCAGAGCATCAGGGTTCTGCTAATTTAGTACATATTAAAACACTGAAGACATTAAAAGATCATAGCATTTTTCATTTTAAAAACAACACTGTGAAGTGGCTTAATAATTTTAATAGTTTATGCTAAGAATGGCCAATATATGCTCAATGGGGTAGAGGGAAATGGGAAAACTGCATATCATAACTTTTAGGGGTTTGAAGGCATAATTGTTTAGAACTCTGTCAGAGAGGGTTCTGCCTGTTCCTCAGATTATGACAGTCTAACTTTCTAAATTATCACCTTCTAAAATTAGAATGGTACTTAAAAATAATAACTATACAAAATTTTGTATTAAAGCAAGATAACATATTTCCTAATTAAAAATAAAAAAAAAAAAAAAAAAAGGGATTGCTTTAGAATAAGAGAACTTCCATTGTCTCATACCTGTATGGAAAACTTCTGCAAAGCCGTGAGGAAAATCCTACCACAAAGCATATATTAGGTAAGATAGTCATCAAGCATACACCTTTTGAAATCATCCAGAAAGTAGCCACTAACAGAGAAGGCATGAGCTGAAAGCATTTAGCCAGGTTTTGGGCAGCATGAAGTGCTAATGTGTGTGCAAGACCAAGACCTAAGCAGAGTAAAAGAGAAAGGTGATGACACGTGTTTCCAGAGAAACGATGTTAAAAATACAAATGCCCACTTGACAGTAAACCCACGTATTAGCTCCTTAGATATTTTTCCCCTTCTACTAGAAACCCCTTGTGGCCATTCATCCCTGGTGGAAAAGGATCAGAGTAATGGCAAGAAAAAATGGGCTGCTGTAAATCAAACTGTCTGATACACTTTGGTAAGGTTAGGCAGATTGATAACAGTGTTGGTGCTTTGCTTATTGCTGCCACCCATGGGTGGAGCTATGCCCAGAACAATGGCAACAGGACATTTGTAGGGAAAGTTCAAGCAAGACAATGGGCTGAGACATCTCTTCCTCACACCAGTTTTTTCTCAGTCTGCTTTTAAAATGCTAGAAGCTGTGTTTGAAAGCATGGAAGACTTATGACTACTGCTAGCATTTGTGTTTGCTCATGCCAGACTATTTATTTTCAAAAGTACTGCTTGTTAAGTAAATAAAAGACGATATAATTTTGGCAATTACTATGTTTACAGGGAGCTGGAACAAGGTGAAAGTCACTGGCATTCTTGTTGAGCTAGCTGATAAAATGTGACCTGAAATAATGTCTTACTAGTGAAGTCATGCAAAAAAATCCCTAGACCCAGTACACAGAGACCATGTCCTCATCGTGAAGAGAGCAATATTCACACTATGCTGTGGCAGTCTAATATGAGTGTATCGTAAAATACTGAACAAGCAAATAAAAGCAAGATAATTGCAACTTCTTGGGATGACTTTTGGACAGCAGTTTATCAAAATTTACATGCAAAGCAGCTCACTTCTTTTAGAAACCTTGAGTCTGAAAAAAAACCCCACTTTTCAAGCCTGATCAGGTACTGCTTTGCTGGCTCACTTGGGTTTTCATAAAGGGTGAATTGATTTAGAACACCATTGAATTCAATAGAAAATCATAAAACTGAAATCAGTGTTGCTGTTGTAATGCAGAAAACTGACCAAGATACTTAAAATAATTTTATTTTTTTATCAGAAACTGACAATTTTTCAAAACTGCAATTTTTAATAGAAATTCTAATGATTGAATAAAAGCTTGGATAATGGGGAATAATTGATTAGCAACATCTCCCTTTCCACCGATCTTGTGGCATCTCAGAGGCCCTCTTGGCACCTGGGAGAGCAGCAATTGTATTTTTGGTTTTCAAAATTATTCTAAATTATTTGAATCTGGGTTTTTAATATTATATGTCAGTATCATGATCACTGTCTACACTGGATTCAGCAGCTGAGTATGAATGTTAATCTTGAGTATATGAAAGAGCTCAACCTGATTTTCATTTCTTACTAGGCTTCCAAGTCAAATTTTTCTTTATGATGTCAAATTCTGATTTACTAGCCAACATCAATGATAGAGTCAGAAAATTATATGAAATTTCCCAGTTTTTGGGGCTTCACCACAGTGAAGATATTTTTTTTCTACCACTCAGCAGTTCTGTTTTCCCTCCCAGCTGCTCAAGTGGGGACAACCCCTTTCTTCCCTTCCCCAGTGGACTTCAGAGAGGGCAAAGAGTTTTATTCCATAAGATATCTCAGGAATAGAGGCTATAAAGGAGACATCTACAGTGTATGAACACTGGAAGAAAGCCATGACAGAGGCCAGCTTTGCTCCTTGCTCTCTGGAGCAGGGAGGCTGTGCTCACTCAGCCTGTCGGCTGAGGGCAGACTCCTCAGATGGGAACTCACTCTGCAAGCCATACCATGTCAATATTGTGCCAATGAGTGTGCTAATTATTAATTCATATGATAAATACAGTGCCCAGGTTGAGCTTATACCCTGCCTTTGTTTAATTTGTTAGTACGGTAAACTTAGAAAAGGGAAACAGGCAAAAAAGATGCAGGGAAAGGACACGTAGATCCATAAAGCTAGTTAGAGACATATCCTCTTGACTCATATATAATTTGCCTCAGGTTTCTGTTGAGCTTCTACGAAGCCATATTTTACTGACCCTCTTCCAGAAAAATCCATGTTTAAATAAGTGGCCTGAAAATTTATCTGGCTTTATTATTAAGAAAGAAGTATTCAGTACTAATAATTAATACTTAGACAAGGCTTGTTATACTTTGGGCACAGGTGGAATATAAATATTGCCCCTATGAACACATAGAAGGACAGGTTTTCGCATTTTTTTTCAACCACAAATGCTCAAATACTCACAGTCTTGGCAGGGAAAATGCACAGATACATGGAGGAAGCTACTTACACCTTACCTGACACATTGGAATAACCTCTGTGATGACATATTTTTATCTCTATGGAATCTAACATGGTTCTAAAAAGGCCTTTAGCTCAGATGTGCACCACAAAGCTTTGTGTTGGAGGCTTCTGTTCACCCCACAGGCTGGTTGTCTGAGTTTTCACCATTAATCTGAAGCACTTTTTATTCTCACTTCCAACCCTTTTTCTCTCCCTGTTTCATTCCTTGTGCTGGCATGTACTCATATGGATTTTTTTTAACTGTTATTAATTACAGATGATGTTTCTTCTTCACACTTGACCGCAAAACCAGACTGAAATGGACATTTATTGAATGGAGATGCAATGTAGTGCACTACCAGTTCATGTGCTGCTCAGGCAGATTTTGAGGCCTTCCCTCCCCCTCTACTGATCCATAATTTATTAAGCTCAGTAGCTCTGTCAAAAAACTGAAACTACAGCTCAACAGCACTAATTGCTATTTCCATCATTAAAACTGTTTCATTCTCCCTTGATGCAACCTAACCAAGGAATAACATGACAAAGAAATCTTAAGCTCCCTAAGACAGACAAAGAGTTGCCACTTCTTACAAGATAACTCTTTCAAAAATCAAATAAATACAAAATTATGAACAACAGCAGAGAACATTGGCATATCCCAGGGTTGTGAGTATGCCTGTTTGTTTAAAGGATGATGAAAATATTGGGAGGAATAAGAAGGCTGCCACAATTTATAATATAGATAATTTTTTTCAAGACACCAGCTTTGCTGCAAGGAGTCTGAGATCAGATGAATGGTGCTAAAAAAGCACACAGGATTCTGGATACCCCATTGTCCTGGAGAAAAGGAGGAATAAGGTTTCAAAATGCATTTTCAGATGCTATGTTGAATCACAATCTCCATGGAGATAGACTCACATGAGACATTTGTGTGTATAAAATGAAGTACAGCAAAACACAGTCTGTTTCTTTTGTCAAGTGAATAAGAGACAGCTCATTTGTCAGAAACAAGTACAAAGCTCATAGGATTATTGCTGCTGTGACACTAGAAGCAAGAGTAAAGCATTTAGATAGAGCAGAGATGGTAAAACGCTGTGGAAATTTGAGCCCATCCAAGTGCTCTAGAACCTGTTTGCAAAAGACAGATGTTTGTAGAGATCTGGCCAAGCCCCAGATGAACCAAAATTTTTGAGACATGGTGATATAAATGAGTACTTGCTTCCTATATAGGCATATACAGGAGGGAAAATGTCTACTCTTCACCCAACTTTCAAAAATAGGAAAGAGATGAAACAGACTTTAAAAGTTACAGAAGATTAAATCAGAATTCAATGGAAATAACATAACTTGAGTGAGGTCACATCATATTTTTTGTCTTCTATCCATGGAGGTTCAAATCCACAAAAGTAAAAGTAGGAAGTGCAAGCACTGCAGAAGCAGAAATAATATTTGACTAGGTTATTAAAACAATAATTTACAATACTCTGCTGATAGCATATATTCACAAAATAAATGCTTTTACCATTTGTTAGAAATGCATACACATGCACTCAAAGGAAAATCTAAGTCCCTAACATGGATAAGAAAGATTTCATAGAGGATCTTGATTGTGACCGTCATAACCAATTCTCTATCCAGCATAAAAGAAGGAACGATATTCCATTAGCAAAAAGGTGTTAGGTTAGTTAGGTAAACTAACAAAGTTATCTTAAGAATACATCTCAAGTTATATATATCATAGTTTATATCTCAAAATACAGTGTGCAGATGTACACTGCTATTATCTTGCATGATTCCTAATATGACTACAATCTTCTTCAGTGATTTCTTAGGCTTCTTCTCATTTTCTTTCTTATGACTTTTAAAGATATCTTGAAATAAAGTCAATAAACTTAAACATTTTTTGTGTTTCTTTATATTACTACTTTTGGCCATAACACTGAAAACCTTCATTGCTCCAGCTATTTACTCCTGTCCAGTCTGCACTCACTCACAATCATTCCCATGAAAAAGGGCATGTTTCTCTTCTTTCTTTGGGTTTATATCCTTAACCAGCATCGGCTTTTTCCAATTACCGATCTCTACTTCCAACCTATTTTATTTAATAAAGCGAACTACTTTGAATAAATAATGTATTCAAGTTCAGGCTTCCTGTGGTAGATTATCCATAAGGAAGGCAATTACAGCTTTGTCTAATTTATTTGGTTTTGAAAGTGTTTATTAATTTTGTGTGAGAAATCTTCACCCCATGGCCCAGTCAGGAAAGAACTTTGTTGATATTTTGAATTAAGTCTGATGTCGGTGGCCTAAAGCCAAATGTAGGAGAGTGAACCAAAAAGTAAAGGAAAATGCTATTTCATTTAAGCTAATGAGAAGATCATATTTTGGAGACCAAATTTGTACTGTTTGTCCTCTCCAGAAACAGCGAAGAATCCATATTACTTTGTTAGGGTATGTAATGTGATCATAAAAACGTGGTGATTAAAAAAAGCTGAGCACCCATTTCAACCCTTCTAAAACACTGAACAAAAAGAGAAAAAAGACACATAAATTAAACAATTAATTCCAAGTAATTACTGGGTTCAAATTTTATTTCCTTACCTGGCATGGCCTCATTAAGAAATGGTATTCGTTCTGGAGTTAGAGCTGTTTGAGCTGGAGCTCAGGACTTTTCTCTTATGGTGAGATACCTAGAGAAGAATGAAAACATGTTCAACTTCAAATATCTAGATTTTCTGTTTATGCAAAGGAGATTGGGATTGTTGTTATTGTTGTTGTTTTTTAGGGGGGGGTATTTTTTTTTTATTTTTAAGTAGTTGAAAACTTGGGATTTCTAGAAAAGGCAGAAATCACAACAGCTTTATAAAGAAATCTCTGCCAAAATCTCTCTTTGATTACTTTGTCCCTGCATGGAAATTCCTTTGTAGCTTTGTTTCAGTCAATTTGTGGCCTTTTGATTTTGCCACAAACTGCACAGTAGCCTCTGATCCCAAGAAACTTATTCTTTCTGCCGTCTCTGAACCAGAGCTATTTTGTCATTGATTCTCTCAGTGGTTTCCAACCCTCTTCTTGAGATGTAAATCCTGTCTCTGTGCTGAGTCTGTTCTGCCTGCCACATCCTCTAATACAGAAATTTCCATCCTGAGCAGACCCAGTTACTCCCAGGGACAGGAAGACTGTCTCCACCTAGCACATCATGTCTTTTCTTTCCTCCCTATGACTTACCCCAACTCAGCTTGCTTTACTTTTCCCAGAGATCACCCTCTGATGATGCCTTGGATCTGCCTCAGCTATCTGCCTCTTTCATAGCTAAGTTTTCATAGCTCTTTCCGGCTAAGTTTTTCTGAGAGGTGCTGGAGCTATATAAACATAACTGCCTAAAGCACAGGGAAGCTTCCAGGAATTGAAGGAGGTGAAATTGCTGTAGTTCTGCTTTCAGAACACTAAGATAAGGAAAAGGCAGACAAATGTCTACGAAAGGAAAAAGGCAAGCCGAAATCATAGCCCTTTCACAGGAAAGACTAGTGAACACCCAGACCTCTACAAAAGTGCAAGACAAGCATAGTTTCTTTAATTTTGAATTATAGAGAGGAAAATAATCAGATACTGAAGTGTTAGACTTGGCTTTAAACAGCGCATGGTCCAGAGCAAGATTCTCACCATTTTTCTCCAGTAAGGGGTTGTGCTCATAAAACAAGGAAGAAGATTTGCATGCTCCTATTAAAAATTTCACAGACAGCTTTTGGTATAGTTACCAGCATTCAAATCTAAATATTGGAATACACTTGGACCAAATAAGACTTAGTTAATGGATCCATATCCACAAATTCCAAAATATTTTTTAGTCACAAGACATTTGAGATCAAGCAAAATATCCTGCAGGTTACCCTTTTCTAAAAGCAGATTTCATGCTGCAGTTTGCATTCCTGCTCTGTGTGCCAGACTTGATGACCTCTGAGGGAATGCAAATATATAAAGATGAGCCATATTTGCACCAAAAGAGATAATTAAAGAGAGGAAGGAAATTAAAAAAGAGAAAAATACACTGCAAATTTCAGAAAATCTACCTAATAGTGGAATAAGTGGATTGAGGCATAAATGGTCTCCCAAGAGATAGAACAGAAAGGCTATCTGCTTGGATTAGTACTAAATGGAATGAACAAAACACTAGAAATTACATTGTAAGGAATAATATTGCACTGACAGGGGAATGGTCAGGATAATCTAATAGTACTGTTTATCTCCAACCCTCCAAAACTGCAGGAGATAGTATCATGAACAACACCTTTTTATCCTCTCACTTTGTCACTCCTCCATACTCAAACTCTTTCTTTTATCCTGCCAAGAACTGCTTTTGATGTGATGTGAGGATGTGTCCAGCCTGAAAGGAAGTGAAAAGAAGGACAGTCCATGAAATATTTTGGGAGAAGCATGTGCTCACCATCCTCAGGGTTTACAGCAGTTATGACTGTTGTAGTGGGGTGTCTGTATTTTCCTCCTTTGCCATTCAACACCTAGAAGAGATATAGGAGAGGGCTACAGAAGCCTTTGTTGCTTTGATGCAGCTGTTCTGATTGCTCATCAAACAGCAGTGACAGTCCTAGAAAAGCTGCTGACAAAGAGAATGTAGGAGACTCACATTTATGGGTTTTGTTTCTGTTTTTCAAGGGAGCACTCCCCTTTGGAAACAGCCGTATGACAGCAGGCCAGAGGGGTGACATACGTGTGAACATATGTCACTGCTCCCCGTGGTAATGTACATGCAAACATATGGCATTGCCCTCCTGGTGCATATTAGTTGTCAACAGACACAGGAAGGACCTTGCCCTGGTTATGTTTTTTATCATCCATATGGTTTTCTATTGCTCCTGATAGCAGATAAATTACAACTACTTCCAAAATCTCTGTCTAATAATAGTTTGTGTTTATTCCAAATATAGATCCTTACTCTTTCCCTTTGGTACTTCCACAGAATTCATTGAGAACCAAGCAATACTTTTTCATTGCGCTGCAGGACTCTGATGATTTGAAAACAGAAGAAAAAAAAAGAGAGGAGTCAGCACAGACACAGCCAACAAGATGAATATCTGGAAGTAAACATACAGCTTGACCCCTGTAACTTGGAAGGGACTCAGCCTCATGGGAAGGAAAAGCCTCACTGCCACATTGCATACACACCTCTGTGGTCAACAGAGAAAATCAGGATAGTGGCCCAATATGAGGACACAGTGCTTCCATATACAGCTCTACAAAATGACGTGACTCCGTGAAAAACTGAGTTGGAAGATTGCAAAGTTAAATCAGTTAGCATATGGACTCATATTTTTCTGAAGAGAAAGTAATCTGCTAGACATTATATAGTGAAAACTCCACTGGCAAAAGCACAGACCATCTCTAGATGATGTTGAAGTCAATACTTTCAAAAACTAGTTACATTAACTGTGATGATATGGAATCCAAAGAGCAGCTAGCAGTGGTTCTGCATTAGTTTACTGCCTTGTTGTCTATTCCAGACATTATCCCAAACCTCTAAGCAGCCACTTCAATGAATTCAATAATCAGTCCCTAAAATGGTCTAAACCACAAAGCGTACAAAATCAGTGTTTGAAAGCACTACTGTAAGTAACCCAAAGTCTAAAAGACAGGAAAATCACACAGCTGTCCTGCCCCCATAAGTCAATCTCCTTGTTCCCTTTCCCACCCCAATATCTCAGTCACACTGCACATACGACAGCTGCCATTTGTTTGCTGTGCATCCAAGAACATGCTGCCTGGTTTAGTGTTTCTGTGGAGAAAGAAGAAGACATATGCATTGCACTAAAACAAGCAATATTATTCTTGAAGCTCAGGTCTTAGTATGTTGAAATTCAGGTTTAAATATGTCAGGGCATGTGTTAGACATCTCATCTGGCCTTTTCTGCTTGACTGGCAGAAGAATATCTCACTTGTAAGATTGGTTGTGGTGCACGTCGAGTTTGCAGAAGTACAAAACAATAAGGGTAACAGATCACAATACTTTTTAATTAAAAAAAAAATGCTGTGGGTTTGTGGCACTTCAATTCGACTTAGATGATCTTGTGGCACTGAGAAAGTCTTCCAACATGGCATGTCAGTAAAATACATTTGAATAGGTTTATGCAGAAGCTCTCAAAACAGTTTTGGATGGAGTGTACATAGTATGATTGGCATGAAAAAACTCAGCCCAGCAAATTACTCTGTGCTATCAAGAATCATGACATGGGTCCTTAGGATGCTTTGGAAACCATTTAAGTGGATCAGAACTAGTCTTAGTATTGTTAACTGTATTTAGTACTGTAATTGCAAAGAATCAAAAGCTGAGAGTTGTATACAATAGCAATTGCTACAGGGAGACAAATATTTCTCAATTTCAGTAGTTAATGAAATGATTTGGTGGAGCCATGCTCAACGACTGTTCCAAACTAACTATATTTGTAATAGTCTAGGAATATTATAAAAATTAAAAAAGAACAAAAGTTTAGGATGCATTGATGGGGTTGTCTTTATCTTTCAGGTGGAGAGAACTTTATGACAGGAAACAACAATAGGTTAACGTAAACAACTTTTGCCTACCTTCATATTTCAATACAGTTGTTCAATACAACCACATTTCTCCAAAGACTCGTATTCTGTTATTGAAAGGTAATGGTGGGAACCAACTTAAGAACATGTAAAATGCAAGATTTTTTAATCAATGAGAAGCTATTAATTTAACCAAGCCTTCCTGTAATAATATTGAGACAGACTGTCTGCCTGTTTTTACATTATAGCTAGCTTTGCAATCTGTACGGAATCTAATGAGGTGTGTACTTTTTGTGAATATATTGATTGAGAGTGGTCCTTAGGAATCCAATACTGCCAAAAACTTGATATCTCTCCACGATTCTCGAGGGGTTGTTTGCTTTCTGGAACAACAAAGTCGTTATTTTAGCAGGAGTTATTGACTCTTGCCACTCACTACATGTGGAACTCATTTAGTTCATCTTCACTAGATCACATTAAGCTCAGACCTCACTAAGTTCAGATTTGATGTGATCCAATGGATCAGTGATCTGACAGACTCCCATGTGAAACGACACTGATACATCACTTGACAGGTTCATTAAAGTCATCACATTAAAGTCATTGTGCACATGTGTGGCTCTGCAGCAGCAGGATTCCTCAAGATCCCAAACAACCTAAGCCAGTATTCTGAGCAGTTCTTGACCTGACATATTTGGAGTTGACTAAAAATTCAAGGCAAAAATTTAAGGTAGACAATCTATTTTTTAAGACTTACAGAAACCAAATGGATCTTCTTAATCTAAAAACACGTCTTAGTTTAAGCATCTTTATCTCACTTTCATGATGTATCACTGCTGATTTCAGCAGAATCATCCACAGCTGAAATCCAACAAAGAATTACGGTTTTTTATCAGCTGTGGTTTTATCATAGTCAGATTTTATTAAAAATTTTTATTAGCTTAGAAGACGCATACAAAAGAGAATCTATAGCTAAATATACTCAAATCATGGAAAAATTAAGAAGCTTTTTGCTTGCTGATTTCTTTAACGTTGTTTTATAGTTATTTGATATATTTTCTGTTTGTACTGACTTTTTGGTGTAGCATCTGAGTGTGTTCTATTAGCACATCAAGCAATATGACTAATGTCTGAAATACGATACGTGCTCTGGAAAAATTTTACTTTGTGTATGGAAAACAAAACAAAGGCACTGGCATGTGGAAAAAGTAGAGTCAGTTATACTTCCTCCAGTGTTGAACACAGCTGGCTGGAAAACAGGTACTTTTGAAAATATCAAGGTTTTACAACTTGTGCTTATCCAACATTAGAACAAAGCTGGGAAGAAAGAGAAAAACCACCTTGTGGGTAACACAGTTTTGCACATTCCATTAGAAGTGGGAGACAAGGATGAAATGATGTCCCTTATTGCTGGTGGGGGCTTGGATTAGATGACCTTTAAAAGTCCTTTTCAACTCAAACCATGCTTTGTCTCTGAATAATTCCATGACTGCAATTCCATGAATATTCTGTATAATGGCTACCAAAGCCACCAGAGGTTTTGCTGTGCAGTGTACATGCATCATCCCCAACAGTTTGCTGCTGCAAACAAGACATTCTAGTCTGAGAAATGGCTCTGGGAAACCGTGATGGAATTGGAACAACCTGCCTTAGGTTGGTCTGCTCCGGAGGAGTTCACCTCCCTTCCCATGTGCCACCAACACAGAAAAAACAGGAGAGCTCAGTATATATTTAGAAAGGTCATGTGCTATACTGTCTAAAGATGGATCACACATTAAATACTGGAACATAATTATTAGTAGGGCACATTGTTCTGGTGGTTGTCTGGTGCATTTCAATAACTTCTATCCTACACACCAGCTAGCTAACTGAAATATAATACGGAATAACGATAGTCTGATGCTTACATTTTCTAATGAAAATTTTAGCTATAAAGTGGTGTCTAATCTTGGAATATATTTATTTATTTTTGACAGAAATAAAAGGAAAGCTTTGAGTTTCTAGTGAAAAGAAATTACTACTAAAATATTATGTTATTCCACATCCAAAGTGGGGCTAATGTCAACATGAAATTCTTTGAAAGTTGAAAGAATACTGAATCATGGGCTTTACTTGTAGTCAAAGGAAAAATTACATCAAATTCAAAGGTCATTTTATTGACATTTTTTGCATCACAAATTTGCATTTTTATTTGAAAGGGGCAGC
Organism: Ifrita kowaldi; assembly: GCA_013398055.1. NCBI lineage: Eukaryota > Metazoa > Chordata > Aves > Passeriformes > Cinclosomatidae > Ifrita > Ifrita kowaldi. The sequence goes on along the minus strand of VZRS01006731.1, from coordinate 112,174 downwards.
TTGGCTGTTAGAAGTTTATGGTTTTAAAGACCGATTAATGAGGACCCAAGTAGATAATTTTATCTCTCTCTAATCACAAAGATAAAATATTTCTTAAAAAGTTACTATAAGCTGGTCTATATTCTGTTACCTGTATAAACTATACCTATTAATCGCAGTCAATTTTAACTTAAAAATGGAGAAATAGTGACTTTCAGTCTAAAGCTGGTGAAATTTTAAGTTCTCTGAATGTCTTCTAAATGTCATTCTAATGTTTTTTAGGCTGCAAAAAAGTAATTAAGCAAATCATGTGTGTTGTCAAACTAGGCTACAGTTCAGGATAAAACTCTTCACTTCTACTGCACATTGTAGAGGGGCCTGTAAATTTATGGAGGCCCAGACTTTAAATCTGGTGCTAACTCTTTCACACTAAAATGTATATATGATCTGAATCCAAGAAATTTCAGAATTAATTTAGTGACCTTCCTATTTTTTACTATGGACTATTATTTTTTTTAAAAAGAAGACATATATATATATATATATATAATGTTTAGAACAATTCATTAGTCAAAAATGTTTGACAAATTTGGTGTAGTGCAGACTTTTACAGTACTCGTTTAGTTAAAGTGAAAATCAAAACCCAAACTAAAACAGGACTTCAGTAATCACAACAGAAATAAGTACCAAATAAAAATACAGAAACCGTTACCTAGGATAGTGTTTCATGGGGAAGGGAGACCTAAGGTGACTGGATATGGATATGTACCCACTAGCTAACAGTTTATGACAAATGAAACATATTTAAGTAGCCTAATTTTCTTTCTGATTTAATAGGATCCAATAAATGGAAACTGTATGGCCAGAATAATGAAAAGAGCACAAAATTTATCTCATTCTGTTGCGTCCTCTCTGTGTTCTTTTGTCCTTTGATTGCACTGGTGGATAATATTATTTTGTTCCCAAGGAAATATGTCCCTTTGATTAGGTTGCAGATATTCTCTCATTTGTCACTGTTCTATCAAGCTATGCCATGTAACAGCAGGAACCCTTGATTATTTAATTGCTTGTAAGAACTCATTAAATCTTACTATCAATCATTGGACATATGGCAAATATCACCCAATGGCATGAGAGGTTTTAACAGTGATCTGTCACTGGGGCATACCCTTTCTTTAGTAGCATAGGCCCTTTGTTTAGTTCTCTGATCATAATAATTTTTAATTAATATTGATTTGTAAAAGAGTGTTCATGCAATGGCCTTAATCTATGGGTACAAGGATAATCTTCTAACAGGAGCATTTGTAATTCCATATAAATATCCAGGAACCCTATCTAAGAGAGTTTAACCTTTTAACAATGTTTTGTAGATCATGTTAGTCTGATGATAACCTAATTTAGTCTTCAAAGTGGATGCGGCTCATTAAGAAAAACATATAACGAGTCACACAATAGGTTTTGCATCAACACCTTGATGGGATCCTATGAGCTATCTCCGCTGATATGAATGCAAAAGACATTTTTCAAAATATAGAATATTAGCTATAACTAATAGAGGTAGCAACCTGTGCAGCTACTTGTTCTGTCTATAATAAAAATCAAGTCAAAGGAGTGGGAAGAAATCTCACCAAACACTGTTTAACTGCATCACAGATCCTTAAGGTTTAGATATATATTTACACAGATGGATAGACCTAAAGTAATGAAATAATTTAATTATCGCAAGAAGTCCTGCCTGGGATGTGTAGAGTTTAACATGAGAAAAATTTAGACTCGGCATTCTTTACCATCAGAACTTTAGCTACAGCTAATTTTAGCTGAGGAGGTTCAAAATTAGCCACACTCTAAAACTAAATAAACTTCCAAAGGTGAAAGTTCACGGCAGTTGGCAATGGAACTAGTCCATTTTTGCAATCATAAAAAGAGTGATATTTGACCATTATCTTGTCATGACTACTCTTCACCTCTACTGGACTCACAACTTTTTTACATACTTTGTTCATTAGTACTACTTGGAAGTTGCAGGAAACAAAAGAGGAAAGCCCAACCACAGAACACTTCTTTGATGATTATATTAAACAAAAAACTTGCCTTCATCTTTCTTATTCTTGATATACTGTTATTCGGAGATAAAACTAGAGTATGTAAGCTACTATTTTGTAATAACTTTCTCAAAACTCCTGTTTCTTTTGAAAATTTTTTGTCAAAAACCCAAGAATAATTCACAAACAGAGAAAAGTGGAAACTGGAAGATTTCTGTCACTGAGTCAAGTTTTATTCATCCATTCATGCTACCTGTGACATATAACATTCTTTATCTGAGGTATGGCTGCCTTTGTAAGATGACATGTACGTCTTGCCATAACAACAGTATAGGTTTGGGAAGGATGGGTTAAGTTCTAAAATTTGTATGTTCTTGGAACAAATTTTTGGATATGGATCACACCTGGTATCAATTCCAATTTGTTTTGTGGTTTTAGTTTGGTGGGTGATCTCTATAAAAGAAGTAGAGTTTTGCATGTATACAAATAGTAAAGAGCCACAGACACCTTTCTTTAATACAGAGTGAAAGGACAGCTGTGAGGAGTAAGAAAGAACATCAGAGTCTTATTACCTGCGATACGTATCTGCACTTTTAGGTAAGGAAATTATTACAAAAAGAGGCAGAAAAGGAAAAAGAATTTTGAGGCTGGATTTCTCCATGTGTTAGTATTTCAGGTTACATTTTCTTGTTTGATGAACTTCTGCCTCTATATATTTCTGTGTATTCATCCCTTTTCTGTTAATAGCAGTATTGTACCAGGCATCTATAATTTGTCTTATGTTATGCTGTCTAAAGATCATATCATAATTTTTGCAAAAAAATAATCTGCTTTATGTTTTCATGAGGACTTATGTTGACTCCCACATTTTGAAACCATTATATTGATTTTAAATCTATAGTAACTATTTTTAAACTTAGTTTCAGAATCCTTGGTTCTTTTCCAAAGAGGATTCACCTATGTCTAAATAGCTGTATGCATGCATACAGCCTTGAGGACAGATTATTCAGGTGTTTTGTATTCTCTGATAAAGTGAAATCTAATTCATTCCTGTAGAGGCAGAACTCAGTCCTATAACAAGGGGAAAACCTTCATGACAGATATTCAGCTACATCTAATATGTGCTTAACATTATTATAGCAGGATAAGGCTTGTAAAAGAGTAATTTTTCTTTCCTGGAAAACACTATAAGACTGTCTTGAGATTCCTCTAAGCAGTGCTGCCTATGAAAAACTATCCCAAGGAGCAAATCAGATACCATGGCTCATGAGAGAGTTTTTTGGGAAATGTTTCAATATATACAATTTAATTATTATTTTGTTCTGTAGTTTACATAAACTTAACAAAATGTTACAGGTAGATAAAACACAAATTTCTGTGGTTTTCTAAGCATTTAGTTACTGGGCTTGGTCCTGATTCCTCATTTTTTTCCATGTTGTGACATTGTTGGAGTCTTTTTGTGCTTTTTACTTCTCTTTTCCTGAAGTTTAATAATTGTAAAATGATAATAATAATGTGAGACGATAAAGAAATTTTTATACTCTGTTTGAAATTCTGAGCATACTCAGATTCGTTGGCATTTCAGCTGAGAGTTCAGTTCTTATTTTATTTATTGTAAAGAAGTGGGTCCATCTGATTTACTTCTGTGTAAGATAGTGATAAAGATCTCTTTTGCCAACTGGCTTGAGAATATGAAGTGAAATACTTCGTTAGCCATTCAGCGATACTGGAAACACCTTGTTTTCCCAAGAAACAGTTTTAACTTAAGGACTTCAGAGACAGCCTGTTAACAAGAACTACAATACATTACAGTAACTTCATTACTTCCAAGGTAGGCTAGAGTGTCATTTCAGGAGTAATGAATGATGCTTTAAGGTATCAGGCAGATACCCTAAAGACACTGAGATTATGCCACAAAATACAGAAAGTCTTCCAGGAAGCAAATGAATAAGCTTTGCTAAGGGAGCATAGAATAAAACCCATTAAAACCCATTAAAGGAACCCAAACTGTAGACAGAAGGTAAGGAAGGATTGATTTGTTGTAGCTGTAAAGGCAATAGAATGTCTATTTATTAATTAAAAGTACGTTTTATGTATTGTGATGTGATAAATTGTTGACTGTTTAGGCGAATTACCTCAGAAATGCACCTAAGGCTATTAACACTGATAAATTATGCACTACTACTTTTTGAATTTCTGAAACAGTCTTCACAAGTATGCTTGACTTTATTTTCAGTTTTAAGCAGCAGTTTTGTGTAACCATATTTGACATTTAACCATTGCCACTAAAATCTTCCTAGCCAGAAAAAAGCCAAGCTTTCACAAACAGTCTTAACTCTACTATTTTTCCCTATTTTCCTGGTAAATATACATACATATGAAAGACAAAGTTTTCTATTTTGACAGAATCTGATGAAAAACTATATATTCCCTTGACTTTATATTCCCTTTAACTTGGGAGTGTTAAAACAAGTAACCTCCACCTGAAAAAAGTGTTTAAAATATGAAAATGACATTTTTTGGGTATAAATAAACACAAAGAGAAAACAGAAGGTGTATCTGTATAAATAAATCTATCTATTCTCACACACCAAACTTCTGGGAAAATATATTAATATCTGGGGTTTTTTTCTTCTAGGATACTAACTAAATCAGCTATAGGTGAAAAACACTAAGTATTTTTTGTAGGTGTTCTGCGTCTTTGAACATATAATGTTTTAAGTTCAATTTCTATATTTTGTACTTATATATATAAAAAATATAGTGTCTGTATTCTGATATAGACGTGTATTCTGTGTACTTACAACAGAATTTGTATCTGAAAATCAGGCATCCATCCAATACAAAGTTAAAAGATTCAACACTATGTTTGTCATCCTCTATAAATTTGAAGGTGTGATTATGTATACACGGGAGTTAGTGTGCATGTGTGTGTGTGTCTGCCTTGAAAAATAGGCCTTTTTTGTCACTCTCTGATGGTGGTGACAGAGGGAAAATAATACCTTTATCCCACTATAATTTCTAAAGGCATTTAAAGGGTTCATTTTTTCAAATCAAAGAGCTATTCATAAGTTCCAATAAAATGCAATCCATCACAATTTTACATGAGCAGAAGCTTTCAGCTTGTGCATATTTTGTCAGGAAGGCAATTTAAAGCTTATAAACACAAATCACATCTTTGGGTTTTAACCACAGAACATTTACACAGTACTGACCTACCACCTACCGCATCTCAGTACAAAGCCAAGAAGTAGAGCAGGCAGGACCAGGAAGCAAGGACCTGGAGACAGCATTTTATTTTAGAGTAGACCAGATGCTGGGGCATCAATTCAGGAACTCTCGAAAGATTGACAGAGAAAAGGATGTTCTCTTGTGCTTATATCCCTTATCAGATATGACATAATAATTAAAATAGTTGTTTGGATGACAGACCTATCAGAAGCAGGTTCCTATACCTAGGAAGCATGACTCTGGAACAATTTATTTGCCCTTTTTTCCCCCCTTGTATTTGATGATTATGCTTGTGAACGAATATGTACATTGACCAGATGCACAATTGCTATGATACCATAGCACCTCTGATCGGTAATTGATTTAACTCAGTCTGTTAAAAAACCTTTGATGCATAAGGGTGAATCACTCTTAGAAAAAAAAAAAAAAAAAGTGAAGAAATATTCATTCTATTTTACAGGAGGAGAATTGAAGCTTAGGGATGCTCTATTGTTTACCCAAGGTTACAATCATTTAAATTACTTACTCAAAGATCTGGAATCAACCAGTTCTATCCTAGTCTGTCTTAATATGCAAACATTACTCTATTTTTATTTAGTGTTTCCTATTCCAGGAATCTTGAAAGTACAGTGCAGATTCATCTTCCTAGGGAACTGGTATTCATAGACTCATGAATCATAGGATAATCTTTGTTGGATGGGAGCTTTGTAGGCTGTCTCGTCCAACCATCTGCCCAAATCAAGACTAACTCAGAAGCTAGACCAGATTAAATAGGGCACAGTCCAGTAAAATTTTGAAAGCCTTGCTGAAAGTCCACAGCCTTTCTTGACAGCCTGTTCAGCACTTAACCATTCTCATAGTGAAGAATGTTTTCCTTAAGTCCCCTTGCAAGGTCTCTAACTTTTTATGACCATCATTTCCCATTTCATTGTGAATCTTGGAGAAGAGACTACTTATGTTTCCCCATAACCACCCATTATGTACTTAAAGACAGAAAATAAATCACCTTTTAGCCTTCTTTTTGAAGGGTTAAATAAGTACATTCCTTCAGGGTGTTGTGTGCTCCAGCTTCTGTCTATCCCAGCATTCTTCTCTGGCTTTGCTCCAATTTGTCAGTACTTCTCCTGTAGTGGGGAGCCGGACACTGTGGCACTACAGGTGTAAGTGCACGTGCAAGTGCTTAGTGGGAATAAACACCTCCCGTGACCTGCTGGCCATGCCCTTGTTGATGCAGCCCAGTATGGACTTTGTTTACCTCTGGCTGGGCACGCTGTTGGCTCCTTCAACTTGCTGTGCACCAGAATCCTGGTGTCCTTCTCCACGGACCTGGCCTCCAGACAGCTGGACCGCAACTCACACAGATGCAAAAACAGCCCTTCCCCCTAAAAAAAAATACAATCATTTATATTTTAGGAGAAAGAAGCTCTTCAATACCATCATAACATGTGAATACAGTCTGATGATTGCTAAATATCCTGTGTTTCCCATTAAGATTAAGAAAGATTTCAGGCCCCAGACCTGTTAGCTCTTAAAAAGGAGTCAAGTGATTTACAGTAAACAAAAATCCCTTTGTAAGAGAAAAGTGGAGAACTTGCTAGACATTGTAATGCACACTGATATATTCTTTAGCAGCAACATTGTTTTATTCCAAATAATCACAAGTCAGCAAATGACAAATTTACTGCTATCTATAAACTGATTCTGTTACAACATCCTTGAGATTTATAACTCCCACACTGGATCTTTACCCCTTTCCTACTGCTAAACTGTTATCCTCTCAGATTCTTTTTTTCTTTTTTTTTTTAATATATATATATATATAAATACTTTTAAAATTAGGCCCATGTACCTCCAGCATTTCAAAAGGCTGAATATTTAATCTGGAACTGTTAGCTGCTACTGGATTGTTTGCATGATTGAATCATGGTCCAACATGAATATTTTGTGTTATAAACTGCTTTGTAGCACATTAAGGAGCCAACCAAAAATAAAAGGGAATGGTTACTCTAAAACCTTTTTCTCATTTGATGCTAGCAGATTGTTTTAAAAATTCACATCTTTTTTTCTGTGCACAAACTGCCTACAAAAATAGTGGTGGCAGTTGGATTGTTTTTAAAGCACATACAACTCTAACCTTTCTTAATCTAATTTACATTTTAAAATGTTTGTCGTTTCAATTAAATTTGTGCTGATCCTGCCATGGAAAAGTGGGAGGACAATGTTTAAAATAATAATAATTCTTGCCTCTTTCAGACAGCCAAACATAGAAGAGAACACTTCAGAGTAGGTTGGGAGAAGAAAGAAAACAGGCCTGGGTTCACTTTGGTTAAAGTAGTGTCACATACAGAATCAGTATGTTCACAATAGAGGTTTTGGAACAAACCCACATGGCCTGATAAATAAAGGTAAGAAAGTAGTGAGAGAAAATCAAGCTACTTCTAAGTTGCAGAACGTAGCTGCAGAGGGAGGAGATGAGACAGAGCCACTACTGCTGGAACAGAGACTTGTTGCCATGGGAGCAGGGATAAGGAAAGCTGGTACCCTGGAGGCAGTGACTGGGGACAAGAACAAAAAGGAGAGCGATAAGAACTTGGACCACTGTACATTCAGGAAACAGACTCATGCACACACACCCCTGTATTTTAGGAAGCCCAAACTGCCTTATTTCCAACCTACATAATCACGTGCATGATGGGGCCAAGGCCAGGAAGGCAAAATTTTGTAAGGAGAATATTGAGTACCTGTTACAGAAGTAGTTGGTTTTTCTAGTTCTCTCTTCACTTTGAGCTCATTTTAAAATACACATCATATGTGATATAGAAGGCAAATATGCATGCTTTCTGAGGAAAAGACAAAGGCGTTTATCCATGGAAACAGAAGATTCACAGTTTCTTCCCCTAGCAAGTCATATATTGTCTCATAGGAGTGCAATGACAATTCTAATATTATGAGGGTTTGGCTTATAGAGAAAGATAATTTTTAAAAACCTTGCTAAATATTTCTACTGACATTCTTCAGTAAAATATAGCACAAAAATTCAAGCAATATCCTGATGTCATGAGACATTACCATGCAACAACGGGGATAAAACTTCCCGCAGAATTTAACCATGGCATTTTTAGTTTTGAAGTAAGTTACTTTAAATTAGGTTGCCATTTCCTGTATAAAAATCATGTATTGCAATTTCCCATTTTCCCCAACAGCAGGCATTTTATATGGATAAGATCAGCAAAGAAACTTTTCTCCTTTGCATTTTCCAGGCACAGGGGGCACAAATGGTTAAATTTTTTTCTCATACTTACATATCAAAGTTTAAACCCTCTGCCCCGTGGTTTACCTGCACAATTTTATTCTCTTTCCTCCCAAGTCTGCCTTGTACTTATGTTCTTTTATTCTACAGTATGAGCTGATTGTTCAAATCTGTGGCCAAACCCCTCACTTTGTAACCTTTTTTGAAAGTGTATATTAATAAAAACAAGCAGGAATTGTCAGTGCAACGAAGAAATAAAACTGCCTGTTATATGCAAAGTACATCTTTAATGATGTTTAAAAAGGAGCTAAACATCTCTATGGGAATTCTTAAAACACTTATCTCTTAGGCCCTTATTTAGTTTTGCAAGTCTTTGTTGTTTAACAAGCTGGAGAAATGGGTCATCTAATGTTATATTAATCAGTAAATTAATATTTTAATTTGATTTTCTTTATAGTTGAGATGCTCGCGGCATCTCTAGTGTTTTCTCTCTCTGTACACTGATGTTAAGCAGTATCATTATACTGTACCTTGGGGTTGTGAGATAACAGGGTCCAGTGATAGCTCTATTCTTAGGAGAGTGGGAGGTTTATGATGACACTTACACATTTTAAATGGCACATGGAGGCTCTCGTGCAATGAAAAGTCTTACAGCTGAGTCATAGGCTTTTCTACATCGGGCTTTTTAGTTCATATACTTGAAATCACACACTTTCATGTCCGAGCAGGTGATACATTTTGCTAATTTTTTGATAAGATCTTTACAGTGTGCTGGAGTAAAAATCTCAATGATTCAGTTTTTCAAAACCCATCCTATGTTGAAAATTTTTGATAAGTTGCAAGAGATACAACTATCAATAGGTGAAAAGGAGAGAAAATGAAAATTAATTCTTTTTTTTGAAGGTTAAGTTCCAGTAAATACATTTTTTTCAAATATTCAGTCAGTCAAATAGAGAAGACTCGTTGACACAAGAAGAGACATAAACTTTTATTTAGCGTTATCAGCTCTAATTACCCTTCTGAAATGTGCTTGGAATTTCAGAATTTTGATAAGATCAGGCAAGACTGTCCCTGTCCCTCATGCATCTTTACAAGAGCTGACAAAGAAAGTTTTCTCCTTTTTGCTGTCTTATGCATGACCTTTAAACAGGTCAAAATAGTGCTAAGATGGAAATGCTTCACAGGTTACTGTTAGGTGAGTACAAAGGAAGAAACAGTCTTTGTTCCTTTTACCTCCTTAGACAGTCACAATCTGGCCTTCTCACCTTCTCCTTTCCCTCCAGACTCTGTAATTGAGGATATTTACTACATCAAAGATCCCATGCCTAGTACAGGCCCCCTCCCACTGTTACAAATACACAAATCACACGTCCTAGTGCATGTTCGCTCTGGTCCAATGGTAAGTTACGTGTCTGGGTGAAAATATACGCTTGGTGATACCCTCACATACCAAGGTCAAAGCAAATCACATTCACACATTCCATATCACATTTGGTTTACTGGCCGTACCTCAGCAGATGCACCATAACCATATATGACTGTAAAACAGCCAATACTTTATTGTTTCTTGAGCTTCACTGGCTTTGTAACACAGTCACTCACAAAAATGCATCCAAATGCAGGTTCCACTTATACTTGCAATTGGGCAAGTGCAAAGTTGGCTCAGGAGGAATGTAGGCATGGTGTCAGTTTTCTTCTCTCTCTCTTTTTTTTCTTCTTTTTTTTTCTTTTCCTTTTATTTTTAAAATAACTTATTAATGTGAAATGGCATTTGAAACATTGCATACCACAGGATTCTGGGTTTGGGGACTGAGTCATGTCTGGCAACCCTCACTTTCAGTCAGAAGCTTTTTTTCCTGTCTCAGAATAGTGGTACCAGCTTTTCAAAAGATAAATCTGCCTGGATTGAGTCAGCCTCGAGGCCAGAAATGTTGTGTAGGCCGTTGGCTGGATGACTGCACCAGAATGTTTTGAAGTAAGAATAAATGGAAGAATCTAAACGAACGTGCTTATTATTTTCGCATAATAATAGAGTTAATAGATAATCTTACATTATGAGATCCATGAAAATTTTTCTGATGGATCATTGAAAACTTGTGGGAATATTCACATTGCTTTTGATCGGTACTAGTTTTCTCTGAGGAAAGTGCTCATTTTTTACAAAAGCCTATAAATAGAATAACAAACGCCTGAATTAGTTTTGAATTAGAATGAAGTTCTGAGTCTAATTCAATGTCAAAATCCTTTTGAATTCAAGAGAAGCCTTACCTCAGTTTTTAACATGAAGGACTTTTCTAAAAGTATGAAACTGCAGAGTTGTTTGGCTTCACTGTGAACATTTCACACATCTCTATCATGTTGTTAAAGTCAGCACTTGCCAGTGTCAACAGAATGAGCTTGTTACACATCACTGAATGTTGCAGGGGCAGGTTTGATGCCTTATACGATTTTGAAGTCTCATTTTTTGGAGTCTTTACACAAAACAAATAACATCTTTCTTCAAAGAGAGTTTCATCAGCTCCAGAAGCAGGAAGCCAATAGACTACATAAGCAGGAAACGCAGAGGTGTCTTAAAAAGGTGGGTGCTCCAGAAGTGAACATGCACTGAAAAAGGAGACAGTCTGCTTAAATGAAACCAAGTAATCTAAGGGGTCTGGCTACTCTCACATTTTTACAACGTGTGCAAAAAACAAGTTAGGAAGAAGTTTCTTCCTTTAGCAAATTAAAAAATAGATTGAAATTTCAATTCTTCTGTCCCAAAAGCACAGCAATATTTTCCCTATTTATTGATTATCAGTCCACTTTGGTTGAAACAGTCCTGACTAAGATCAAAATTGCCTTGAAAAGATGACTTTAAACCTGATGAAGTACCAGCACCACTGCACTATGCTATCAGATGGGTATTTTTGGAAAATGAAAGTAAATCAATATTAATAATATAAACCAGAAATTGATTGATTTTGCCATTAAAATATGTAATGGTGAAAGAGCCCATGTCTAATGATTTCTGTTAAAGTCTTGTAAGTAACATATTAATTAAACTGGATACATGAAAATATTTGAAGACATTTGTAAGACTTACCTGGGTCAACCAATTTTTAAAAGCAAAAGTTCTACCATTAATAAACTCGAGAAAGATCCTAGCTGTTAAGCAATAAGGATGAAAGTCACACGAAAGGATGACTATGAGGAATTTGAAAAAAAAAGAATTTGCAGTCTCCATCATTCTCTGTCTCGTACAGTCTAATAAGTTAACTTGTACTGACTGGTAAGAGAGGCAATAAAAACTGATAATTCTTCAAATGACACTAATTCCAGGATGTATGCAAAGCCTCGCCAATGCCTTAGCATCTATCAAGGACATATTAAATAACTCAAGATGGTGGATTAATATTGTGTAACCATCTTCAGAAATACTAAACCATCCATTCCAACATCCTTACTAGCATTGATCATGAACCATTGAATCAGTACTTTATGTTCATTTCCTTTCATTTGCTTTATTTTACACTGGGGAATATTTGCATTTGTACTACATTCCTGTTTCACATCAAACACACTCTAAAATTCCTACCTGCCTTAATGCAACGGTAACTTTGGTAGCCAGTTACAGTCCTTGATAACTATGCTCATCCCCCACTCCACCCAACAGAGAGACTGAAATAGCAAAAAAAAAGGGAAAAAAATGAAATGGAAAATAAAGACCTAAAAGGCCAGCAATCTGATAACAAAACCTATAAGTTTGTTATTACAGTAATAACGAATTGGTAAATTTGGAAATTAACATCTAATGTATGTCAATAAAGCTCTAGTAATGGCTTTAAAAAAAGAGTTAACAAAAGCACCACCAAAAAAATGAGGAATTAGAAAGCACATTAGAGCAATCAGTAAATCATTTTGAAAAAGTATCAAAATCACTATACAGAACTGAAAACCACTAAGTCAATCCTTATTGTCAAGCCTAATGTGATCCAATGTAGTGTAGTGAGGGAATAGGAAGGAAGTGTCTACACCACATGTTGAATTAAAGGGAATCAAACAGCCATTTACTTTCATTTATTTAGTAACCTTCATGATGAGATCATCAAATATATTGTCTCCTCGGGAATCATAGAAGGCTGGTATCTTGCTCTCTTTCTTCTGTCCCACCCTTTCCAACCTGATTTTTCCATCAAACTACTTGGCCATTTAAATGCATGGGATTTTTTTAGGGAAAAGTTGGTTTTACTTTGTACCAGAAGAAAAACATATTGAGATATTATGCTAACAGATTAATTTTAAGTCACTCTGAAGGATTCACTAATGGACTTCGGAATATTACAGTATCATATTCTTAAGGAGTGGTGCTCACAACAGGCTATGTTAACTGAGACCAATAGGAAATAATTTGACTGCAAATGGTAAGTAAAAGGAAAAATGTTTCCTGTTCCACAAAAGCAAAATCAANTTCTCTCAGAGGATATATTGCTAGATTTTGGCCAAACCGGCACAACAAGAAAAACATATTGGTGACAACATTTCACCTATAAATCTAGAGATCACTTCATTAAACAGAGACGACTTCTCTTTTCCCTCGTTTTGGTAGGTGAGTCATCTAACGCTGGAGCAATTTGTTGTCAAAAGTGTTTCAGATGAACTGTGTTCCTGTTTCTTCTATCCCACTTCCATGATGGGAACCTGAAACAACAGCCCTACCCGTAGATATTTATTCTGTACAACACCCAAAGAAAGGTGAAAAGGATCTCACAATGGGCAAGACTTCTATTTCCAAAGGCAGTCAGTATAACCAAAAAATCCGCAGAACACAAGCACCTGAGTGCCTCCATGGCTCACTGTTCACTGGCTTTCAGGATCCCTTATCCATGCTACCTATAAATGACTTGGTAAGTTTGCAAGAGCATGCAGAAATCCTTTCTTTGGTCACTGTAGCCCCTTAATGCAGTTCTCTGTCTAGGCAACACTGCCTCATTCTGGCTAGTTCAGAATTAATTTGAGTATTGCTATATGGCTTCATATTGAGTCATATTTATGTTTTGAGAGCAACAAAGCTTTTATCTTTGGAGTTTTCTTCACCTACTTCAAACCTGTTGAAGTTCATGTGTATTTAAAAGCCTGCAATTTTTTTTCCCCAGCTGTAGAAGCTGGTCCAGTAGTAGATATTATCACAATTTACAAATCTTGACTCAATTATATCAGTGCATTCTGGTAGGGAAATTACTACTGAGACAGTTTCCCTGCTTGTTTTGTTCCCTTACTAGTTTTACAGAGTGTAAAAGTAAGTTTGCACTTTGTGTTACTTCTAGTACTCATACTCCCACATAGTTCGAGATGATCTATTCATTGAAATATGAAAGAGATATCTCATAAGGGGACTTTCTTTGAACTATATCTCTTTTCATAGGTTAAACTGGTTAAACTGGTTCACTACCTGCTTCCATGATAACAGCAATAAGGCCTCAAAGTGAAAGTCATCAATAATAAAAAGATAATAAATATACTAATGGATATAATAATAAATATTATAATAATAATATCACCACTTAAAAATGCACCACACCATTGAAAGGCTGCACTAAAGAATATGTACAGGAAGGAAGCCACAGATTTAATTCTTTGTTGTCTCTTGGAATAATTTCAGTAGTTTATTTTTCCCTCTTGAATAGCTTCTGCACAATTTATCGTAGTTTTAATTTGTAGTAGTGCCGATTGTATATATCAACAGAGTTGAATTTGGAAAAATAAAGTGTTTATAATTTCAATCTGTTATCAAAGAAGGTCAAAATATTATTCATCTAAGTATAAAACTTCCAATTAGTGATAGCTGACGCATACATTATCCAAAACACTATATTACTTTTTTCTGTTTCAATTTGTCTGGTAAAGACTTTGAGTTCCTATGAATGTATTCCTTATTTTCATTGTAAATGTGAACAGTATATGTACCAAATTTCCGTACATAAGGAGATTTGCTGGCAGTTTACTTTGACAATTCACAATTTGTAGAACATAACTGCTAGCTAAATCATGTGGGTTTGCTTCTGCTCTCTAAACAGATTCATAGGTTTTTTTTAAAGTGGAAATAACAAATAATGCTTAGCCAGTAAAAATAAAAGTAAAAAAAATTAATACTCTTTAGATGATTTCTGATTCCCTTCTTCCTTTCATATTCATGCAACAAAAACTGTTTGAGTAAATACTCACAAATACTAAAATGAAAGGGCATAGGCAGACAGGAAGAATGGATTTTTAATTGGTTACTTAAAAGTCTTCCATTAGGTGTCAGCTGCTTACATTTCCAAACATTATATCCCACAATAATGAATAAAAGACTTCCTAATAAAATGAAGGCTTTTTAGCGTGAACATTATGAGTGCCTACTTAAGACTAAGGTTAATTTTGTGCCTTGCATGAGCACTTTGGCTTGCAGATAGAGAGTTTGATTTAGGAACGGGTCACACTCCATAGACATGAAATATCCATCTGTTGTGTGAAGAGTCACACTCTAGAGTGAATGGAATTTCTCAGATCAGAAGAAAGTAACTGAGTATTTTGTGATACCTGATCTCTCCCCCACCTGTGGAAACCTATCGAAGCAGCTCTACTTATAAGACATTTGTCAGAATGTTAATTGGAAAAAATGACTTCATTGTGTGAGTCATACAGTCACCTCTGCGGACCTCATTAGGTTTAAATGAGCAGACTGAAGGCCAGAGCAATCATTCTGAGCACAGCCATATGTTGGTGAAGAAACTCTCTCAGAAACAGGCTCGTGGCCAACTTTGGGTACTTGCAAATGACTAGATGGAAGATGGAGGTCTTGGTGGCAGGAAATACACTGGAAACAGTGACATATGTAGCATGTTCCCTTTCACAACAAAGGACAATTTAAAACCAAATCTTTTAAAATAGTAGATTCACTAGCTGGTGGGTTTTTAAATAGCTTGCAGCTTTTGGATTGGGACAGTGATATTTTTAGACAGCCATAGAGCATGCTTGCATGTAGCTGTGGGGTCCTTTGCAGAACACCCCATAGCTCTGGTTTGAAATCCTTAGGAACACAAAACTTTTTGCTGGGAAATGAAGTAATTCCAGCCTGACTTCAAAAAATAGCAAGGACAACCAAAATAAACTATTGACTGAGTCTGTGACTTTCCATGAGAATATAAGCTACATTTGTGGAGCTGCTTTTGACCTGCATTTGAGAATTAGGTAGATTTGGATGAGGACTTTAGTAGAAAATGAAAAAAACTCTGTCCCCCACAGCAGCTAAGAAGTAATCTCCAGCGCAGAAGTAGTACAAAGTGAGCGACATATTCTATCATTCATTTAATTTTTTTTTAAACTTGAAAGATTCTGCTATTAGGATATCCAGACTCAGAAGTGCTGATAAAACATTGTTGGAAGATATCTCATAGTAAGGAATCTTATCAGAACAAGTAAATGGAAGGAACATGGGATACCATACTTCTTCTTTTGTCATCTAAATATAATATAAATTTGCAATGAGGCTTAAGGTGACTTACAAAGCTTGATTAGCAAACAGGGAATTAAACTCCGTATACTTTTTCAGAGGATAAAAGTAAGTAATATATTCATTAATATCTATGGAATAGCCTCACCCAAACCAATACTATTGAAATACAAGTCTTCTATGATTACATATTTGTCTTACCTTAAGTATATCTATTTTGAAGCTATAGAATAAGGTACTTCTGTGGATGTGAAACTCTCAATAGTCTGACCTTTATGAAATTTATTTCAACTACTCATATATATGTCCGAACTTCAGAAAAGTACACATTTTGCTTCTTTTTCTCAGTTGCTGTGCACACAGTCCTTTTTCTATCTGACCTCAAAATAAACAAGAATGAAAAACCATTTTTAAAAACTGATAGCTCACTACAACTAAGCAGAAATAAAACAAGACGCTTTTAAAAACCAACAAGCTACCAAAAAGAAGACTGAAAATCTTGACATTGTCATCATCACTTGAGAGACTGAATTGTATCTACTCAACTCCACCTTCCCACATGATGAAAGAAATCTAAAACATGGCCTTGAGGTATCAAGACCTCTAAAACTCTGCCCATGCAAGTAATGTTCTTCCAAAAGGTATATTTTTATCAGATCTAGTGTCATAATAGGAAACACAGAGATGAACAGCATTTCACAAAAATGGCCGTAAAATCTTATGCTCCCATACAAAAAACAACCAAGTCAAAACTTGTTTGTTGCAAAACAAGAGGATAAAAACTAGGAATTAAAACACATTGGCCATTATGAGAGCTCTCACATCCAACAAACACATGGTGCTTTTCCCACATACTCACCCAAGAGACAGAAAATATGCCCCTAAAACACAGAACTTAGTTTTTAACACATGCAGTAACCTGGGTATCTGCATCAAAACACTTAAAATTTAGAGGTTCCTACCCTGAATTCATTAATGGATTTGGGATTCACTGGGCTCACCTAGCCTTTATTTTATTAAAGTCCTATTCAGAAATTTTAGGCATCTATCAATTTACGTATTACTTCTGAGGATACTTCCTATTCCTGTGGTTGGATGTAAATATAGATACTGCTGTGTCATCAGTATGACTAATCATTTTTACCCAGCCAGGTACACCTTTCTAGTCATATTTGTCTTTAAAGAAGTATCACAACCAAATCTTCAAAGCAAAAAGTTGTCATCTGTGAAAATTCTTTCTTCCTTTCTTTGAAGTCCCTTTGCACTTAAAGATGCTGCCAATGCAATGTAATCTGGCATGCACAGCTGCTTTCACTCTCAGTGTTTCCAATTTTGAGGTTTTTCTAGAAAGCCAGCCAAGGAACAAACAGCACTGAAGTTTATGTGAACCAATTATTCTCTATGTCAGCACTACAACGTTATGGTGGTATAATACACTTAACCACAGCCTATGCAATCCCTGTGGATAAACAAACTCTTTGTCCTTGGTGTACCCACAAATTCCTAGTTCTTTCTCCCAGTGTCTGCCTTCATGCCCATCTTTAAATTGTTAACTCCCAGAGCAATGTCTCCTTCTTTGAAAATAATAAAATTATCTGCCAATTGTTGTTACCATGTAAAAAATTAATTTTTCATAATCACATTAAAGAAAAATGTAAATATCTGCATGGTAAAATTCTGCTATTATTAATTAAACACTTTGATTCAAAAACAGTGCTGCCTTCTCTAGAAATTAATATCCATATTTAATTTTAATATTTAACAATTCCTTTCAGTAATCAGCAGAATTCATGGAAAAAACTTGCTTGATTGTCTACACACAATTGATTACTGCTATGGCTTGTAGTTTATTTAGTTCCATAAAATAGAACTGTGGTTTGAGCATTTTAAAACACAGGTTCATGTGTGTTCAATATTTTGTTCAGTTACACTCTTTGCCAATATTTCCTCCAATTGCAATAACACATTCCAACAGCCTTTTCATAAAGCCATCTTTCCCATTTGTCTTTTTTGTCTGCTTGGCAAGAAATATCTGTAATGGTGATGGTCTTCCTAACCTTTTATGAACAGACAGGATAAAAAGCAACATCAACCACATGCTTCTCTGAGGTATGGCTTAAAGTTATTTGTTCCCCAGCCTGTGTCCCAGATAACAATGCAGAAGGTACTGTTCAGTTTACTGATTAGACTACTGGTAAGTTTACATTTTTCTGAAAAAGCCTCTGCTCAGTGCCTCTGTACTTCCAGCTGTCTGTACTTCCAACACTCCATTGTTCAAAGCTCATGTACTAAATAAAAGCTTCCATTCAATGGAGCGGTAAGGTTTTCCACAAAGTGTATCGACTGTTAGAGACCAGCCTTTACAAATATTTGGGCAAGTCTTGCACTGCATCAGATACAGAGAACAATGCACATACGCAACAGTGAACTTTTGTCTCTGATTGGAGGTTTTTTCCAGCCTGGTCACTGTTTCTACCAAATTTAAACAAGTAAGGATGTAAGAAGCTAGAAAGATATGCACCATTGAGAAAATGAAACAGTTCTTCCTGAACTGCTAATATTTTTTCATATAACATATGCTATTTTAACTCATTATTAGTTATGCTATTAAATTGACTGGAAATATATCATTACACCTTAATAACCCTTTTGTAAGTACAAAGTACATCTTTAACTTGGACCTTATAAGTGATGCTTCCATAATGCAATACTGACATAGGTTATAGACTTCTTGAGTATTTCAAGTGTTCTTACCATTTATAAATGTTCGCAAATTAAGAATTTATAAAATCAGATTTTGATAAATAAAATGTAATTCTTTTCAATGTTTCACATACTGTATGCCAGATAAGGTTCTTCTGCATAACCTGGTCCACGTGCTTTCAAGCATGAGTTAATTTTCCCCTCTCAATAACTATTTTGAGTCTGGTAGTGCAACCTACTTCACTGATGGTGAATTTGTACATGGCACACAAATACTACTACTAGTATTCATGTATATTTTTTCCTCTTCTCCGTCTGCCTGCTGCCTGCAGAAGAGCCATACAACACATATGTAAATTAATCTGTGGGAGATAATCCCAGTCCCTTGGTTCACCCACTTTAGCATCAGGAAATAAAGAAGCTCAGTACTGAAAGCTCTATAGCGCTAGGGCTTACAGAGCATTGCCACACAACATATTTTTCTGCATGTATTGTTTAACTGTTATTTTGGACTAATTTTTAGTTAAGCTTAATTACATAATAATAATAGTATGTACATATCAATATAGATTTCAAAAATCTTGTAAAAAACTTGCTGTTCTTACTAAAAAGTGTTTTGCAACATTCCCTTCCTCTGTCTTATTGTTTCCACATTACAGAAGTGCACCAATTCCATATCCATTTCTTTTGCTAGTGTCAGCTGGTGCACATCCAGGCCTGCGGTGGAGGTGGTTTGGTCTCGTTCCCCATCTGGCTGCTAAAACCTGCTCCTTGAAACTCCTCTCCCCACAGCTCACTCCTTTGCCTGGCTGCTGTGTTCTTCCTGAGGGCTGCTGTGGCAATTCCTAGCTCTGGGCGTATATTCTCAACCACCCACCCAAGCCTGGCCCCTGGTGCCAGGGCACTGCCCCCCTATCGTCACCCCCCAACAGAAGCTGTCAGTATTTCTTTGGCAGAGCAAGGCTTGGCAAGCTCTGGGCTCTGAAGCTACAGCACAGGGCTGGGGCTGGCCTTACCAGGCTGTGAAATTCCACTGAAACCAAGGGGATTTCTTCTGTTGAGATGAAAGCATGCAGAAGGACTGTCAGGATTGGGATCTTACGTACTACTCATGAGTGGAAGATGGAAAAAGGAAATCTTTTCAATGAGCCTGTTTGCTTTGTAATATAAAACTATGTAATGAAAGAACATTCACATCATTGTAATTTTCTAATGTTTTATACTTTAGTCATATTTTTCATAGCAGTTTCTCTGATTTATCCATTTCAATTTTTTATGTTACTTCTTTTTTTTTGTTGTTGTTGCCTGTTTATTATTGGCATATATTTTTAGTATTTTTCCTTTGGATTTTTTTTTTAAATTGACAGGATTTCATCTCTGTTTGTTAAAGAGAACCAGCTGTTTTCTTCAAAGATAATTTTCTGAAGCTGTTGTGTGCCATAATTACACTGCAATTACACAGCAATATCCATAAAAGCAGATGAGGATTCTATGTGTCCTTCTGACTCATTAGAAGTTGCAAAAATGATGGATGCAGTCTTTCCTAGCTTGACTATTGCCCTCTGTTGGCAAACCCAAGTCCTGTCCTGTCGAGAAAGAACTAAGGCAAGGAATAACAAAACCTTTGAAAGGAGATCAATTTCAGTTTTTGTAATGGGAACACTGAGATAATGCTGAAGCTGGGAAGTATTTTCTAGGTGCATTTCATGGAGAACACTTCGAGGGGTTTTTTTAATGTTTGCAAGAAATCAGTATTATACACATTTTGCACATTTTCTGATAAATAATTTCTTTTCTCAAATAGTCAAATTACTCGAGCAATTATTCTCTTTGCAGTTCAGTCTCACATTAATGTAATTTCCTTGCAAAATCCTTCAAAAAATTTCTTGTTTTGAAAGAGATGGTCAAATTCTATTCAGTTTTGTTTGTTCAGATGTTCTGACATGAATAAGTTGAAAGAAGGCAAAATATGCTCATATGACTTTGGAATACCTTAGATCTTCATGTTCTGACTATGGAGAAGAAAAAAATCAGCGAGCTACTATTTTCACTCAAATCAAAGCAGATGAAATCAAATTCCTTCTGAATCAATAAACAAATACATTTTCACTCTGGAATGAGTTCTCAAATATTTAAGATGACAAAAGAGATCAATTAGGATGGGAAGGGTGAGATTCGGACAGTGAGATTTTGGGGAGGTGTGGGGGAGGAGGAGTTATTTAGTTCTTTTTGCATTAAATATTGAATCAGGTGAGCTATTTAGTTTTGTTCATTCATTCCCGGTTAGGGTTTAGCATGGTCACTTCATGATGAGCCTAAGCTAAGGTAAAGAATCAGTGAAGCTACTGGAACTGATTTTCAATGGACTCTTCCGCACTCTCGTCAGAGCAGCCACTAAAGTCTAGATTTGCAAAAGACTGTGGATAAGGCAGAATTTCAGAAAACCAATTAATTTCATTACAAATCCTGCAAAGTTTAAAGTGAGTTGAAAATCAGGAGAGACCTCTCAGAACATGGATTTCTCCTGGGTCTTTGCTAGATCCTGATACAGTTTCAAAACATTTACTTTGGTATGGGCAATAGCGAGTATTCCGGTTTTGTAGTCGACTGGTCTACTAAAGCATACAAGGCGATCATTAGTCCTCTAGTGACTTTCACAAACAGACCATATTTAAACAGCAGAGTTAAACAAAACTCAGTTTAGAGAGCCTGTTCTGGAAAAAAACGGCAGTGGGAAATGAACTCGTTTTATTTTCAGTTGTGTTTCTGGCTGTCATAGCATCTATAATGTATATCTCAGCTTGCAGAATTTTTAGATGCTCAGAAATCGAGTGTTTCCTTTACTGCCAGACAAGGACCAGATTTTGTTAAGGCTAACACAAGGACAGGAATAAATTTTCTAATGTTCACATTTTTTTCAGTATTGATAGCAAAGGCAACTTGAGTGAAGCTTCATAGGTCAATGACTTCCTGTTTAGCATCACCGAGTTGACTGAAAATTATTTTATATTGCCTTTTCCCTCTTTTTTCAGCAGCAATTCATTAATATGTCCAAGATTTTTTCTCCATGAAATTAGACTTGCACACCAAGACACTGTGAATGTAGTAAAAACCTGCACCAGGGAAAATGGAAATATGGGAAGGCACCGTTTGTAAAATGAGGAACCAGCTGTCTGTCCACTGCAAATGCACTATCAGTTTTCAGTTTCTGTGTAGGACAGTATTTCTTTCAATATATAAAACAATTGCATAATTGCAGGACTTCCAGCTTTTCTTCCATCCAGTGATTGCTGACTGAACTGTGTTGATTAGCTTTCAGTACAAGGCTTGACAGTGGCTCTGCAATCATTCTGCACAGCTCATACCAAGCAGTATTTTAATTTGTTACGAGAAATACCTGATGAAGTGTATCATTGGAGTCACGGCTTTTATCCTTCTGGTCTTGTAGAAGACACCACTTTTGATGCCAAGAATATATTTTCCACAGTTCCTTTGCATTTTTCTTCCACTATCACTTTTCATTCAATATTTAGAGAATTTTTTCTTTAACTCAATTATTTACAGCAATGAAATAAAAAACCCCTCCACAATTACCCCTGTTTTGTTAGATTGTGAAACAGTACATTTAGCAATTCTCTCAAATCTCTAGCAGTGAAAGCTCTTTGCCAGCTTGGTTTATATATTTTTGCTACTATATGTACTTAAAATATCAATAGATAGGAAATTAGAATTCAGCTACCAAAGAAAAGTCTTTAAATATTGCAGAGACTATAAGCACAAAACCCACTGAAAAGGCATATTTTTGCGTATATAACTAAGACAAAATATGCAGCAGCTAAAGCTCATACTTTTCACTTTTCTCCACATGTACAAAATCTCTACTTTTTTTGAGGCATAAAATTCTCATGGTGAAATTGTGACTGCATGAACTGCATAGAATTAAAACATTATTTTTATCTCTCTACATTTATTAAAATGTAGAGAGGAAAGAGGTAGACCCTAAAGTCCAATTAATCATCAGTCTCTGAAAATTATGATGTTATAGTTTGATGCACTCATTAAAAAAAAAATCTGAACTGTGTTTACTGGCTTCTAAATTTTCCTAAATGCTCATTTTATTTGTGTTGTCAAATCAAAGATTGCATATGTCTCACTGCAGGAAATATAAGAAAAATTGACTGGGAGATAAATACTCTGGGTATTGCATGCAGGAATTGAAAAGGTCTTTGCTTACACATATCAGAACATACTGTCCTGCTGTAAATATAATGGTTATCAGGGAGTGAAAATTTAGGTTCACTGCCACAATAGGGGATAGCTTTTTTTCCTCCTTTGGTGGTTGTTCTGAGATTAATACATGAGCAGTGCAATGTTTCTGAAAAAAAAAGATGCTTTTTAACCCCTTTCAGAAGATTGTTTTAGTGGTACTAGCAATGGCACTTTCAGACGTACAATAATCTGGATGCCATTCCAAGCTATTCTCTTCTAAATATTTCATTTTTCTCTTTGAAAGCATATAACTCGTATAAAATCTTTTATTAAACTCTGCTGTCAGATTATTTTTGGTTTATTTTTTAACTTTCATACCGGTGTTATGTACTCAACGGTGCAATACGTATGCACAATACATTTCTCACAAACACTATTAGCTTCATTATTTGTGATTTAGGATTAAGATTTGTCTTTCAAATCCACAGTTTCTGTCAACTGCAATCATTTTCTGCTTGCCTTTACACATAAGATCAATGCTCTTAGAGTTCAGGTTTCTGTGACTGTCATCCTGAAGTTGATGGTATTTCTGGTTCTTTATTGCCTTCTGACATATCACTACACTTAAGTACAATTTTTCTCCAGTGCCTGAGGCTGAGTTGAATGAAGTGGTCCTTCAGTCACATTCTGTCATCTGTGTGTTGACCACGACCTTCATGGTTTATTTATGATTAGGAGGTTATGTCTTCCCTTACTCTAGCAACGGTATTTTAGCAAAGTTCTTTATAAATTTCTTAGTTCTGCAAATACCTTGCAATTTTGCAGGCTTGCTCTCTGCAATATTCTTCAATAAATAATAGGAAGCTAGTCTGCACTTTTTGAGAAACTTTTCTACATATATTGCCAGTGTCTGCTTAGATTGCTGCTCACATTGTCTGCTGTCCTGCAGAGCCAGACGAATAATGAATGATCTTTGCCATCTCTGGATTGTACCACCATGAGTTCTTAGATGACATTTTAGTGTGAGATCTTTAATGATTTGGTAAGGAATCTACTTGATTATATCTCATCTAGCTGGGAGTGAATGTGTCTGGCAGACACTGAAACGAATTAAGCACGAACAGTTTATGGCAGGATGAGACCTTTATAAGCTTTGAATTTCAACAGTTGCTAAAATATTGACTAGACATCATTAGTGTTTCAGACTACATATAGTGTTAATAGAATTTGGAATTTTACTTGGGATTACTGTTACTGTTTAAACTTACACTATAAATTGAGGAACGATACTTCCTTGTGCAAAATCCCTCAGTGAAATCTACAGCTCACCAGTAAGTAGAAGGATTGCTGCCAATCCTCTTATACAACTTCTGTGAACATGAATACAGTTTTCTGAGCATGAAGGCCATGAATTTTTTGAGAACCAACTTCCTCACAACATAGGTTCTCTTACAGGAGTCCCAGGCACACGAAAGTTTAATCCAGCTCACAGGTTTTACACTACATCCGAATAAACTCATCACTGGTCAAGTGTTTGGAATCAGTATTGGGAATGATCTGTTTATCTATTTGGTGGATGTGATTAGTAATTCTGACTTAACCTCTCGGATTGTACACACTGAAGATATAAAAAACCCCAAACAACAACCCAACAAAAATGCAGAATCAGTTGATCTTGACACATTTATCACAGACAGATGGAAATGTCCGGCCAAGTCCAGTAATGAGTGTCATAGTCCAAAGTACAAAATCACAGCTAATTTGTAAAACTGATAACACACATAACATTTACCCTTCTATTTAAAAATCTGCATTATTCAAAAGGTTTAAAGGAAAAGAAGCCAATAATACTTGATGATTCATTAGTTTGAGAGGCATACATGCTCTTGTTAAGACAATTAAGGCTTTGGTCACAAATCCTTTGGTTTTATTGATTTGGCAGAAATCATAACCCTGGCTCATTTTATGCTTAACACTGAAGAGGTCTGAACAAGGGGAAGATAGGTTAAGCAATTATTCTGTGATATTTGCATTGAACTGATCCTGCAGTTTCAAAACACAGATCACTGACCAAGTGCTGTATTATGATGTAATGTGGCTACAGCAAGAGTCATTCATCCTGCACAAAAGGCAAATAGAAGGCTTCTGTATTAGTATGTTGAAAATTTGATAGGATAAAATGTCAAATAATTTTTAGCAGGCTCCTCAGAGAAAAGCCTCATATGTATAGACGCTCTGATATGTTATCTAAATAGTACCCTTTCATAGATGGAGCTGTTACTTACAGAAGGTGCAGCTTTACTTTCTTTCTAAACACCCTTTCAAATATACTGTTTAAATCTGCCTTGCAATCAGTAGATTTTCCTTATGAAAGAGTTCTATATTTTAACTTCTTTAAGCACTCTGCTCCATATTGGATACATGAAAAGCTTTTATCGGAGATGCACCACTCAGAAGACAGATTTCAGAACCATCATAGACAATTCTCTATAAGCATCAGCTCAAAGTCCAACAGATTCCACAAAGCAAAACCAACAATAAAATGTTGGCCATCATCAAGAATATAACTGAGGATTAACATGAAATGTAATACTGTTACTATCAACTGCGTGCAGCACTCTCCACATCTGCAGGGTATAGCAGAGTCAGAAAAGCAAGAGAAGAACAAATAAAATTAGTAAGGACTTGGTGCAGGTGTCTTGGCAGAGAGACAGACTAACTACCTAGACCTAGGGTTACCTGCTGAAACTCATATCAACTTGGATTAAAACAAGAAAGTTCTTTTTTATGCAAAGTGTAGTGATTGTGTAACTTCCTGCCAAAGACAGAGTTGGAGGAAAAAACATGTTCAAGAAGAGATTAAATAAAACAATGGACAACCATATCTAAAAGCAGATGCTAAAGGGGGTAGGTGGGGATGCACCCTCTATTGCTCTTCACCTGCTAATTGTGGATGTTAGGGCAGCAAACCACAGCTAGTGACCAGGCTTGAGACCTTCTTCTATTGCAGGTGCTAGACGGAGCAAGATGGACTTACAGATGAGTTCTGTTCAAAGGACATGATTCTTTGAGCTGTTTTACAGGTAAGGCAGGGAACGTGTTACTGCCATGAAGAGTCTTTTTAATTATGGAAATTTTATTTGTATATATATATATATATATATATCAAGGAAAGATGAGTTTAAGCCATGCATAAGCACACTTCAAAGATATTTTGGTTTTTTTTCTATCATTAAAATGACAAATAAATTAATGAATAGTGAAATATATTAAAAAATATATTGCAAACAATTAAATGTATTCTCTTTTTCGACTTATATTGTCCTTTAATTTTCCATCTTTTATGTTCACAATATGTTAAATATGACTGTCAATCTAAAATGTTTTAAAGAAACGTCATGGAATATTTCAGGAAATTCCTCAATTCAAATTTTTGCTCTAGAAGCCTGCTTTTAAAGATTATGTACAGAACACCAAAAAATGCAATAGTGTTGTCAAATCAAGATAATCTGAATGTTTTAACTTAATTTGAAATGTTTTAAAAAATATTAATTCTTTTTATTTTTACAAAATATTTGGATAAAAGCAGAAAACAGTGTTCGCGACACAGACACTGTTCAAAACCAGTAAACATTATCATTGTATCCCCAAATTTATGTGTCATGGATTATGAAACTAGTCCTAATCTTCTTGTGTTAGAAGAGTTCTGAATAAAGGAAACTGGCACTGTTCAAAATATTTGTCATTGGAGGTAGGACCTTCTTAATTTTACTTCACAACCACAATTATTCTCCACACAAGTTAGGATCTTTACTAACTCAAGAACTAAAGTTTCATTTTACCTAAAAATTCCCATAATATTCAGCTCCAAAATTTTAAAACAGTAACATGTTAGAACAGCTTGCTAGAAAAAGGGGGATACTGAAAAATTTAAAACAAAATATGTAAAGAAAAAGGTTTCTCTTCCCTACTTCTCTGTTATGGCGCTGTAAATCTATCTCAATTTGAGTTTATTTAATTCTTGCTGCAGGATGCACCAATCCATTGATGCCCTCAGATAATCCCAGTTTGTGAGACTCGCTGGAACCCTTACAGAAATGTCCACAGAAAGAGCCTTGACTTAGTAATTAGCCTAATGTTTGATGTGTTGGCATCTCAAGAGATGTCATGGTGATGAGTAATAGGTTCACACTAACTCACAGTTTCATTCATGTTCTGCAAGAAAATACAAAACTGTGTGCCTGTAAAGTTTACAGATAACAATAATTTGTGAAGACTGGATCATGCCGAATACCACAGAAATTATATGAAGTTTAGATACCTTTTAGAGAAGTAATTAAAAACTAAATCTTAGACAGACAGGCAATATTTTAATCATAGCATTAATCAAGTTGGATATTGTCTTAGAGCTTCATTCATGTGATCAAGTTTTCTTCTAAATACACATCTTGCAGAAACAGTTTTAGAGGCAGCTGGTAATGTGTGACAAACTGGTGAGCAATTGGGAAATGTGTGTGCAGCTGAAAGTACTAGTCTTCATGGTGGATAGTACTTTGGGTTTTATTTTTCTATGCTGCAGAAGGATGAAGACTCAGCCATTCTGAACTTTCCCATACACAGATAAAGCCTGTGCAAAAAGCCTGAAATCCCAGCTTTTCCTCTCTGTCACTCCCTCAGCAAGACAAAATCACTGAGACCACTTAGAATCAAGACCCTCTCCAACTTCTGATAGAGATCTGCATGACAGTTTTCTGGTGATGGTACTCAGGCCACTACTGGTCTTTCAAATTTTACATGAAAGATGAAATCACTTGGCTAGAGAACAGGTTATCCTCTAGGCCTCATACACATAATAAAACTCTCCAACAGGTGCACCCGAGAGAGTCTCAGAATAGCCATCAGTCAAGATACTTTGCTTTAAGAATCCACACAGGTTCACAAGTTAGACTTGGTAGTGCAAGAACTTGTGATATTTATATTCAAGTTGCTCCCACTGGTGACTAATTAATAGCTGTCAGAAAGGCAAAAACTTCTAGCATCAGCAAAATTTTCAAAATCACAATTTTAAAAAACTTCATTTGGCTTTTAAAACCAGCTCTAAACACACTACTGTAAGAAGTTATATATAAAATGCAAAAAGCACATGTCAGGTATAACTTACAGCAAGAATAAAGCAGAATTATTTGCAAAAATCAAGAAAAAGTATTATGTGAATAGAAATAATACATCAAAGTAAGCAGATAACGTGCACACAAAAGGCATTTGGGGAGCTACTTTTAATATGGGGGAGGGGGGTTGTGTGCACTTTGGAGGAAGCAGTACCACTTGTTAAAATGTACACTTTAGGTTAGTCTTCTCTTAGGAGTTAATAGGGAATTAATCATCTGTACACAAGGGGAGAGTGGTTTGATCAATACTGAAACTATAACCTTCACTGAGGCAACATATCTAATAAGTACATCTTGAATAAAATTCCTTCATACACTGACTCATTTTTCTTAAAACACGAAACCAATAAGCATTAGAATCCTTTTGGAGTGAGGGTGATCTCAGCAACACTTCTGACTGGTCTAACCAAAGTGTACCCATCTATACATCCACAGATAGGCAATAAGCACATCTAATACATTATTAACACAGAGTAAAAATAATAATGGATCAAGAATTAAACTTTCATGAGCAATATGAGGGTCTGGTGTTGTGCCTATAAAAGAAAAAACAAACCCAAACCCCATATTTATCTAAATTAACAAGGAGAGTTAGAGATTTCCTTCTCAAGCAAATAACTAGGGTGAAAAAATCATTATACAATTTGAAACTTTTCACTGTGAGAGTAAATGCAGTGAAGAGTGCTGAATAGTTATGATTTTTACAGGAATATATTAATTGAAGCATTCTAAGAGAAGTATTAGATGTAAAAAGTATGATATAAGCCCAAAGATATCTTTTGATTCGTTCTGCCTTTTGCATTTTTCTTTTATTTTTAATGGCTGAACAGGGTGTTAAATTGGAGTAAAAGACTGGCAGGAAAAAACATGCTGTCTTTAGTATATCCAGATGAATTTTACAGGTGTATAGGTAAATTATTCCCTGAGTAATCTGTCCAGTAGTGAGAGGATTTAACCTATTGATTTACTTACTGCATGCAACTTACTCTAATAAACCTTCTGATGCACCTCTTATGTAATGAGCAGGGAAAAAGAGAGAAGTGTAAAGGTTGAAGGTCAGAGGTTTGCAAATCAGAAACACAATAAAGCTGTGAGATTTTTAGGCAACTCCCCTGCTTTCACACCTTTGCAAAACTATTTCAGCTGATGCAGATTGCTTTGGTGGGACTGATGTAGTGTAGGCAGCTGACTTGCTCTGTATTTTTTAAAGGAACAAGTAGAGGAACCGAAATAACCAAGAGGTGATGCTTCTCCTAATTCAGAAGAAGCATTTGGTATCTACTTGGTTTATCGTACCAATGATGCAGTTTAGAAATACAGCTTTTGGTAAAATTAACTAAAAAGCTCACTACTTTTGCCAGGCCTCGGGCACCAACCACTAGCCAACGATTTCTGAGTGCTTACCAAGATATCCACTGCTGGGAGTAATGACTTTGGCACAACTGAGGTTCTTGCTCCTGTCTGAACACCCTTTCTCTTGTGCAAGGACAGGTGAAGGGCTCTTTTGACAGCAAAACAGCAGAAATTGAGGCCTGTGTCTTATATCAAACAACAAAAATGTTAGTTGAACTGAATTGTAAATTGTGGTGATTTACCTGCTTCTATATTAACAGCTAAGACAAGGCAGGAAAATAGTGTAGAGTGGACATTCAACAAAAGAAATCACTGTCTGAATCACTATGACTATCTGACAAAGAAAGCCAGTCATAGTCACAGTCAGCGCTTGTAGGGAATGGAGACAGACTGCCCTCACACCACCTCAGGCAACTCAGAGCTACTATACAAACCAAAAGAGGTTTATGCCAGAGAAAAGAATGTCTGGAGTATATGTGGAGAAGAAAAAAAAAACAGTACTATTGAGGTTTAAAGAAGATATACTTTTACCAAAGTGTAATGGGTAAAAATGGATTCGAAACCCAAATTGTTGAGTCACAGTTTACCATTTCAGAGAAATACATGTATCTCAGAACCATATTACTTCAACCTCTTTTTGTATTTTATTGAAATTTTTATTGCATAATTTTCAAATTCTCTCTGTGGTAGTGCTGTTTGGGAAAGGGGTGAACAGAGATTTTAGGAAGACACAGTACATGTAAAACTAAGATGACTATTGCAAGCATCTAAGCAGAACTCCTTGGCTGGGTGTGTTGCTCTTATGAGAGAAATGTCACACGGCCGTATGTGCTCCACTTCTTCAAACACTTGTATTCATGATTTAAACATTTATATTCATCATTCTGTAGTAGTTCTTAAATATCCAGTTGTCCCAAACCGGTTTCTTTAATGCACTATTGAGAAGGGCCGTGGCTGAGTGCACAGGTGGGACATGTCCAGACAACAAGACAAGTCAGCTGCAATTCCTGAGCAATTCAGCTCAGTTTTAATGATAGAATAATTTAGGACTATCAGGGACATCTTCACCTACATCAGGCTGCTCAAAGTCTTGTCCAACCTGACCTTGGAGGTTTCCAAGCATGAAGCATCTACCACCTGGGAAATCTATTTCAGTAATCTGCCTCCCTCATTGTAAAAAATTTTTCCTTATAACAAATCTTAAGGCCTGTGGCTATGTTACAGGACAGGCCAAGAGGTCATGCTGCAATAGCAGATGCTGCCTAAACTGATCAGCCAGGAAGAAAAGGGCACTCCCACTGGTTCTTTCAGGTACACAGACACATGCCATGGCTCACAGGCCTGGGGAAAGCAGAGCTTTCTACGACGAAAGATAACTGAACTGAGCAATGTTAATCTATTATGTAAGTAAGAAAAGTAGAAAGTAAAAAATTAAATGGAGGGAAAAAACCCAGTGGTCAAAATAGCTATATTTTGAAATATTTGAGCTAAGACTAGTAATAAAGAGGAAAACTAAATGTTAAAAGATTATTATCCTGACAGTGTCCCATCTAGTAGTGTTTTCAAGCCCGTGATTAGCTTCAATATCTTGTGTTGTGAAGAGTTTGGCTTGTAAGTTGAGGTTAATAAGTGCAATAAGAGATGCAATGCCCTAACTGCTCCTGTTTTCTCAGCAAACAGATGATAAAGAGTAATTATCATTCACTGATAACTGAGTGTCTCTCTTTTTAGATCTTATATTCTCCATAAACTGATTTTGTACTTAGAATAGAATTTTCAAGAAATCAGTCTGTCAACATAATATGGTCTTGTAATTGCAATGCTTTAGCTTGTAAACAACTTTTCTACTTTCTCCCTATTTTAGATTGACTGAATTATGTAAGTAATGTCACATTTATGATTAACAGTGAGCTATTTACGCAGGGATTTAACCTCTGTTGGAAAGCTACAGACACTTAAAATTCAAGATCACTTTTTGGAAAGCTACAGAAATTCTTATGTCTTTTTAAAATGGGACCGAAGTAATTTATCAACTGTAATACAATGAAGGGAAGAAAAAAACACCAAAATGCAATAAACTCGAATTCATCATTTCAGTGTTTACTGAACAGGTACAATTTAGTATTTAAAAGTAGAAAATCCTGATATCTGGGGATTGAATTTCACTTTGTCCTTATCAAGGGCAAATGTCACTCAGAAGCTGGAAGACTGCAACAGGAGGAGAGGATGAAGATTTTCAATAACTGCCAGCAGCATGTGCACTATAGGAGAGATCAGGGTCCTGACCAAGTGTTCACTGTACATTCAATTCTCAGCAGTTTTGAGAATACTTAGACCATGTTTCTCTCCTCCACTTGAGGAATGAACTAAATACCCTCTACTCCTTAGAAGGGTAAGAGTGTTGAAAAATTTATTCATTTACACTTGAAAAGTTTATTTTTTCCTTTTTTTTTATCCACAAGTTCAAAAACTTCAGTTTCTTTCCACTGCTTTTTTAAACCTTTGAAGCTTGGCAAAGAGACGGCTGCATGTCAGAAAAACACTAAAATGTTAAATCTGCTGTTTCCAAGAGGGCCATTTTGATACTGATTAGAATTTCTTTAAATACAAGTCCAAAACCTGCAGAAAATTAGTCAACATTATTCACTGGAAGAAAGCAGTTGAAGACCCCTCTTTGCCAGCATCACAAGATTCTTAATTTATTTCAATCACAATATGTAACAAGACATCTCAAGACATCTGTCTGAAACCTACCCTCCTAATTTTGCAAGATCTGTCTGCCTGAATACATGGAAGCCATGCATGAAACATGATCAAAAGGCCATTCCAAAGATGTATGCTTTCACCAAGGAAATATTAAGGTGGAATAAAAGTACATCCGCCACCCCCTCCAAATCTCCCCTTAATAGAGGGCTAGCATTTAATCTCAGTTTACACTTGGATCTGAACATTCTTAAACAGTGCAGTTCCACACAACTTAGAAGAGTTACTTAGAGCAGAGTCTGGTTACAGACCTTAAAGTAAAACATCCTCTGCTCACGGAGATTTAACCCTGAGTGTGCCAGCTATTCCACTGTCTGGTGGCCTATGAGCCAGCTTGTTCATCTTGTAGCTGTTCACCACCCTTCCTTCCTTCCTCCCAAAGCCATGCTACTGTGAAGGATGGAAGGAACATTGATACCAAACACTGATTTACAGGGCATAACTTTTGTGCCTTTTATCCAATAACAAGATGACGTGAAAGACTGGAATACAACTTTGGGGGTGGGCTCCATGTTTCTTTAAGCCAAATTCCCTAACTACTGGCTTATAGAATCAGATATATTTTTAGTCCATTCCCATGGCCTAACACTTCATTGATTATCCTCTGCAGAGAAGAGATTTGAGCATATGATCTAATCTTTCAGGATTTTCTCTAAAAGAGAATGGCACCAACATATTACCAGTGTTTGATTAAAAGAAAGGTCTGAGCTTTACTTCAGTACTTTATTTTCAAGAACAAAGTGCAGATAGTCCCTTTCAAGGAAAGGTTTCTGATGCTTCTGGTCCTTAGTTACCATTGCCTTAGAAAGGCATAATTTGACATGCAACACTGTCTAATTGCCGTACCACTTTAACCTTAATCCTCACCACTCCCTATCCCTCCACTACACTCCCCCTCCCCTTTCCTCCTCCCAATTATATGAGGTCTCAGACAGCAAATTCCTTATTCTTAGGGCCAGGTGGCTATAAATTTGGCATTGCTGTAGCTGATGCATCTCGTGTCTCACCCACAGAATAGGGTGACACGACAGTAACAGTCAGTTGTAAACTGACACGCGTGTATGCATAATACTTCTGAAAAGGTTTCCATGGCTCACCTTTGTTCAGTTCACCCATCTTCAGTCAGCTCTGTCCAGGTTTACAGCTGATACTTTCCAGAACCATTTAAATCCTGAGATTAAGAAGCAGCAGTTTCTGTCTTTGTCCATTATTACTGCATTATTTTACAGTATAAAAATCAGAACCTGGCTTTAATAGATTCTCTCCTTTTCCTTTCCTCCCTCCTTCACAGTGGGAGTGAGAGAGAGAAAGACAATAATTAAAAAAAACAAACCCTAGAAATCAAAAGTGTAATATTTTCCACTGTTAACTTCATGAAGTTAGATTTTGCCAAGCAGAAAAATACACACTGAAACACAGCCATCATTTGTAATCTTAACTCTTGTTCTAACTTAATTTTGCTTAAGGTTCTAACTGCAGGTGTTTGGGGGATTTTTCTCTCTCTAGTTTAAGACTGCATGCTTGTTGCATCAGACCAACTTTTCTGAGCTACTGAGTTCCATTACACACACACACAAAAGTACAGTATCACCTCATAAAACACTTCCAGCTTCATCATCTGAGTAAAGATATGACAAGGCTGTTTATCAGTAGGTAATAAGACAGATAATTTAACTGTACAAGCTCTAATTGGTCTAATTCACTAACTGACCTCTCACCACTTGATTCACTAGTACAATTGAGCTCTGATAAAGCCTTTAATTGTAAATTGCACACAGCTGTGAGCTGCTTCTCACGCTGGCACAAAAACACTATCATCGACTGTTTCATCTCTGCGACCTGCTAATTTGGAGCATATGTAACTGTTTTTAATGCTGAAGGCTTGACATACCACAAACAGCAGATGTTGCAGCTGCCCCTGAGACGCTTTATTTAATTCAATTACGTCTTTTGGAGATATGTAAAAAAGCTAGGCGAGATGAGAGAGGGCAGGAGAATGTTAAAAATGGAGCCCCTGGTTGAGGCCCAGGTGGCTCGATAGGCAAATGATTGGGTGAATGTCTAAATGATCTTTTTAATTGAGTAGACTGACGGCTAATCAGGGTCATGAAGTGTTATCACACTGATGAGCTGAGTGGAGCCCTGGGCTGCTCTGCAATTAATGCTGCTTTTGTGAAAAGAGAAAAAAGGAAGATAATGTATACCATCTGGCAATTGTTTATGATAAAAGCAGCAGTTTGCTACAAATTCAAGTTAAATGCTATTCATAACATTATTTCTTCTGCTGCTGCGGAGGGCAAGGACATAGAGCCCAGGCCTTTGTCTGACTTTCTCATTCTCTTTCAACAAGCAAAACATTCATTTGCTTCCATGTGTGTTATTATTAATTATTTGCCTGCTTGCTAATGTATGGCCTAAATGATGCTCTCTTTGAAATGTCATGAATAAGTCCAGCAATCTAGATTTTGGATGCTTCAAGCCAAAGCATCCAGTCAGAGAAAAACAAAACTAAGGTCTCAACTTGTAGCTAAAAGCCAGAGAAAAAAAGTTAGTTGTTTTGGTAGTGGTGGGTACCCATCCCCCTGCCCCCTTCCCCCGCCCTTTTTCCTGTTAAAGAGTTTGAATCTTTGAAAGATACACTTAAAGGTCCAGAAAAAAGCATGATTTTGAGAAGGAGGAGGGAAACTGAAGGTGGTGAATGTCTGTGTGAAAGAGTTTCACTGGGCCTCAGAAGGCTTGGGTTTACAAAAGAGAAAAACAATTAACCAGCAAGTCATGGGTGTTCTTAGGTCTTGGCTTTCTGGCAAGGTAAGGAGAAGTAGACAGGAACTGGTGATAGCATAACACCGAGCTAAAACCTAGCATCCCTGTAAGTAGAATATTATTCTACTACTAGGTAGAAGGACATGACAAGTGGAAAAAAAAGTAATCCTGCCAATTCTTCTGAGGTTTTAAACCAGTTGTGAATTGGAAATAATACTGCTGGGGCCCTCCTCAAAGAAGACAACCAGCAGTCAAGTTAGGGAGAATTTAACAATATATAATGTCACTTCTGACAAGAAGATGAAGCCTCAGCTTAAAACTTAGATATCAAGAGCTTATTTATTGCTTACAGATTAGTTCTGAAAATCAGGTCATTCCAATTCCTGGCTGTATCACGAATATACTGCACATCCTTAAGAGAGTCACTTAACTTGTATATGCTTTGTCTAACAGAGAATCTAATGCAACTTTTCTTTTTAAACCAACACTCAAGCCAAAGTTGATCAAAATTAACAAATATCTGTTTTGACTCCCCTTTAAAACTTAAAAGGTTGGAAACAGAGATTGTTCCCCTGCCAGAAAAGTTGGAAAGAACTGGATTTTGTAAAATTTCTTTAATTCTTGGGGTGCTGGAAGCACATTTTGTGTATCAGTCCTGTCATTGTGTCTTATACCTTTTTACTTTGGAACTGTATTTAAGCATCATGTATATTTTCAAAGCAAGATATTGCTGGACAGTACTCCAGAAAAAGGAGGAATAGCCTTAAAAGAAAAGCGTAAGCCTCAGCCTTAGATCTTAAAAGTTTTTGTGTTAACCCCTTGTTAGCTTTTCAGTTCTGTGGACTACAGATGGATACACCAGTTATCACCTGTCATCTCTTGTTTT
Source organism: Ifrita kowaldi (assembly GCA_013398055.1). NCBI lineage: Eukaryota > Metazoa > Chordata > Aves > Passeriformes > Cinclosomatidae > Ifrita > Ifrita kowaldi. Next base: position 76,356 of record VZRS01006731.1, on the reverse strand, counting down.
TTTCTGTCCTTACTAACCACTGTATACTGAAGATGAAATATCAGTAATGTTTACAGAGACCATGTGTTTGCAACGTAGAGAAGGATATGCCACTTTAAGGATTTCACTCAGCAATTCTCATGCTTAAACCATGCTTTGAGTCAAACTTCTAGCTATGATTAACAGACCCTTGCTATAAATATACACTGCTTAGACCGCTTAGAAATTTCCTACCTTTTCCCTCCTCTTCCAGATACTGCAATGTTCAGAAGTGCCTGGGAGACTGTTTTCTCATCCAAGGGAAATTTTACAAGATTCTTTAAGTTTTCTTCATCTAAACCAGGTTAACAACAATCACAGCCAAAACAAAACAAAACAAAACAACTAGTAAGAATTCAAAAGAAAGAAAGAAAGAAAAGAAAAAGAGCAAGGAGCAGGAAAATGAAATTAACAGGAAGGCATAGTCTGCAGGAGGACTTTGAAGAAGCTGAGAGATCCTCAGCTATAGCTGCCCTGGCTGACATGGTGCACGCTTCAGTGGCACCACCCCAAAGTAGAGTAGGCAGGAAAGAGAGCAGCACTGCTGGTATCAGTGCAGTATCCAGCACAGGTAAACCATGTTGGTCCAGCAGCAGGCTGACACAACCATAATGCTTTGAGATTTGCTTAGTCCATGCTGCTTTCTAGGCTGGCAGTGCTATGTGCACTCTACATGTAGATATGCAGAAGACCTCCCTGAGTCATCCATTAAACATAAGTTATAAATACAAGCTGAAATGGAATAAAGGCATTTATTCCTTCATGAAATAAAGGCACTTCAAATGTTGATCTGTCCCCAGGCTCAGCTCATGGATTTAAATACCCTAAATGGGCCAGATGAGTAGTGGGTCAATGCATTCATTTCTCTCTGATCAGAAATCCTTGCCTTATTAAAACAGGTACATACCATCTTGGAAAAAAAATGTTTCAGTCCCAAGGAACAAGTGTATTCTGAGAAAAACATTCTTAAGAAAATTCCCAACTGTATCTCCTCAACAACAGCTGTTCACAAGGCTACTGTATCACCATGGTAGTGAGACATACTGAAGGGTTTTTGTTCTGAACAATTGAAGAAGAACATTACCCTACTTTATGTTTTAATAAGGGCAGAAAAACAAAACACTAGGAAAAAATGCCATGATAAGAGTATGTTGTGAGTTGTTTTGGTAAGAAGTGCCTGCTGAGGGTGTTTTGAGAGTACAGGTAGTTATCAGACATTGTAGCAGGCAGCAGCTCTTGTTAAGACTATGGAGTTAGACAGAAACGTTGATATTTAACACCATGCTTGAGAAGACATCTTAAAATAATACTCATGATAGTCTTTGTGGCACTTTGAAATCGTGGCATTAAGCTCTGAATTATGGATGAATGCTGCTTTATTTTAGTTTAATAAAGGTATCCCACACTTTCTCTCAGACTAGTATTAGACACAATAAAAAAGAAACATTCTTTCCAAGATTTAATATGCTATTTGAGTTCTCTTCTGTAATCACAGTTTTCTATTCTCTTTCTGATTTTTTAGCTACAGACTAATGTAAAATCTTCACACATAAAAAGGAATTTATGGTGACACTTCTACTTATTTCTGGAAGAGTTTAGGAATCCTGTATTTTATATACTTATAATGAGACAGCATATGAATTCTATTGCTTTAATTTCATTATGGTGCGACAGAACTTTTTCCAGGATGACTGGGACTACGTGAATAGCTGAACTTTCATTTTGAAGACTGGACCTAAAAACAGTATCATTTTTTAAAAACTAGGTAATTTTTTTCGGCTCAAACAATGAAAGAAAATATAGAGTACGTTGGCAGTCTGAGAAGTCCTCTGGAAGTGTAAACCTGAATTAAAGGCCCTGAATCCAGGAATATTTGAATACTTTGTAGGATTATTCCAACAGAAGAGATTAAGAGAGAACGATCTAAAAAATATACTCTCCCAAATATTTGGTTCACAGTCCTATCTCTGTGCAAATAAAGAGAAGGAAGAAATCCTCCTTCCTTCATCTCAGCTCTATGACAAATATTTGGACTATTGGACCCCAAAAACTTTTACCATTAAAAAAAAATATGTGCTTCTTCTTCCTAGGAATAATATGACATTTTAATCTTAAAAGTAAGCTTAAGATGTTCTGCCGTATAGACTCACATTTACCATGCTACAAGTATGTCCATTGGGGAGGAGTGCAAAAATCTCACCTGGGCAATTAAATCACTATGCATTTATCAGTAAAATTATGAATACAGATTTACATTATTTTAGCATTTAGCATTGATAACTGTTTAAGTAGCTCCTAACGTCGTTTCTTGGAAGGAAAGTACCTTAAATTTTTTTAAAATGGCAGGTTGGCACAATGGCTTACAGACTCTTTGAAGTAAAAAGGATCTGAAAAGTGATGCTGCTTTGCCTTCAGAATTCAATATAGAGTCCATTCTGTTCCTTCCACGGAACTCCCATACCTTGGATATGGCTGGGGGAGAGACCAGGATACAATTTACAACTCACACAACTGTCCCATGTGTTCATAAAATCCACTGCTGCTGCCCAAGGACAGGAGAAAAAAAAATCTTCTAGGAAGGACCGTTCTTTCAGTTCCACTGTTACCAACAGCCACATGATCTTCCTGAGTAGTGGTTTAGCCAGCATTTTAATCCTAACACTACTTCTGCATTTGGCTATAGGCAGTGCCAGAGCACTACATGAGCAAGGCTTTTCATCTCCATCATAATTTTACCCAGGGGACTGAATTCCAGAGGCACAACAATATATGTGTGAAAACCTGCTAAATACAGTATCTTCCCTAGATAAAAGCACAGGCAGGGAAACATAAGGTAGACTTACACTGCTACCGCTCTGAACATAATAAGACAAGATTTTTGCTATGTTTTCTTCCAAATTTACCTAGAAATGCCAGCATTCAAAGTGAATAGTTATGTTAAATGGTGAACAAATCTTTATGTAAAGTGTTTTCATTCATCTAACTTCTGTGAATAATGTTCTGGAAATACCTCTGTCCCTCTGTTTAGTGCAAACACCTAACTTTAGCCTACCTTAGGTTTCTAACAAGGATGTTATTCAGAACAACTACATTAGATTACGTATTTCCCATGGGGCCAAAATCCAAAAGACAACTTTAAAAAACGTTGGTTGCTAAGTTTGTATATTCATCAAATGAATTTTAATTATGAAGAGTAAGGCCAATTATGTTTTGCAATGCAGTGTACAATCCTAAAATAAACCTGTGAATGAAAATATCCAAATGCAAACACACATTGATATAACTCAGAACATCCTAATTGCTCTTGGAAACATGAGTCTCATAAAGTACATATAAACTGTGTCATCTTGACAAAAAGCACCCCTGGATCCTGGAGTTTTATACTGAGTTTGTTTTAAGTTTATGCTAAAATAAAAAGGAACTATTTTCAAGGGCACAACAGACAGTTAGATGTCTAACTCCAGGAAGAGTCAACACCTAAGACAGTATATTATACTAAAATCTTGGGAAGATTTCCAAAGCCGCTAAAAAGAGATAGGCAGAATTCAACCACTGATAGCTAAGTGCAGTTTTGTAACCTATGTAAGACAATTCAAGATTGTTCTTCTGCCAAAAAGGCTATTCCTGACTTCCCACTATCTCATGGCCAGATATTTTATTGTATCTTTCTTGAACTGGAATGAGGAAAAGCACAAAGTTTTTACTTTCTTTTGTGGGATTATTTTTCACTTTGTCTGAGGTAAAGAAAAGAGGGAGTATGTGGAGGAAGGCAGGAGTACTGTAACATTAAATTACTTACAAAGTTGAAGAGAGCAAAGCAGAAGATGTAATGACAGCTTACACTGAGAGATCAAAACTCCAATGCCTCTTCAGCCTAGTTAGCTCTTCAGAGGTGTTATTAAGTATAGGTTAGATATAGTAATTAGATACTAAGCAAAGATAGTATCTATTTGATATACTTGAAGCTTTCTAGCTATTTTAAGACAATGCAGACACAGCTATGTAAATACTTGGAATTTAATCCTTAGAAATCCATGTTCTCTACACAGACACTGACATCTGCTAAAATTCAAAGAAAATGTGTTTTCCAAATCACTTACAAAAAGGAGAGAGCAGACAGAATGATCTAAATTACTCATCGATGTCTACTGAGAAATTCCATGCTTCTTCTGTGTCTATCCTCAGTTCTCTGGTACACTGATAATTTCTCCAAAGTACCTGTTTATATTTTTGTGTGTCATATTTTTGAAATTTTATCATTTTGGGAATTAAACCCAAACCAATGGAGAAAAACCCACCCCACAATTGTTAAAAATTTTCCTTTTGTTTTTTACCCTATTCGGCAAGGCATGACAATACTCAGATTATTATCTTACAAGACATATCTCTTTCTTAGTAATGCAAATTAAATTGAAGAGCATCTCCTCATTATTTTCAAAACACGCACATTAATTTTCAGTTCAAACTGTCCTGAATTTCAGTTTCTTTCCATAATAATTGAAAGGTGTATTTCAAAGGCAAAAAACAAAAAAACAAAAAAACCCAAAGAAATATTAAAAAAAAAATGTTTTATTTAACTCCAAACAACATTTTTGCTCCCCCCCACATCTCATTCAGAACTGCAGACTCACTGGAGCAAGAGAACAACCTCTTTTCTCACAAAACTTCAGCCTAAGGTCATTAGCATAGAATACAGCATTTCAAACAATGAACCACAGTTCAGACAGTTCAGTGACAGACTGAGAAAACTGGAACTGTTCAGCCTGGAGAACAGAAGGGTGCATGGAGACCTCATAGCAACCTCCCAGTATCTGAAGGGGAAGCCAGAAAAGGACTCTTTGCCAGGAAGTGTAGTGATAGGACAAGGAGTAATGGGTACAAACTGAAAGAGGGAAAATTTAGGTATTTATGAATATTTCATCGGAATTTATAGGAATAATTTAGATATCAGGAAGAAATTCTTTATTGTGAGGGTCCTGAGGCATTAGAACAGGTTGCCCAGAGAGGCTGTGGATGCTCCAACCCTGGTAGCGTTCAAAGCCAGGCTGGGTAAGGCCTTGAGCAACCTGATCTCGTGGAAGGGGACATTGGGACTAGATGATCTTTTGGGTGCCTTAACATTCTATGAATCTATAATTCTATGATTCTAAAAAGATAAACAAATTTTATGAAGTTTTCTTAATAAAGTAAATGGTCACAAGTCTTCCTTACCTGAAGAAAGTGTGTATGTTTGAAGTGACTGCCATTTCAAGCACCTCTCTCCTGTCTAATTTTAAATCTAAAACTCCATTTCATATGGCTTAGATGAAGCTCAGATACAGATTACTCTCTTATAACTTACTAGACAGCCTGGGAATTTTTTATTAATAAGGACTAGGAATTCAATTTTAGTGTAAAAACCCATTAGAGTGTATAAATAGAGTGTATTCACTGCTAAAAAAATTGTAAAGTAGCTCTTACAAGCAACTTATATTTTCAGAAAGAAGTGGGAAGAAAGCAAAAAAAGGCTTGCTCCTGGTTTATCCTAATGTACAAGATCCCCAGTGAAATCTGTTTTCTTTCCAGGATGGCAGTCATTTGTTTACAGTAATAGAGCAGTATCAACTCAGCCTGATGCTCCTTGAAAAACGAGTATAATAAGGATCTCTGCAAATGCAGTTTTCATGATTCACTTCCAGAAGGAACACTGCTGGAGATTACACAAGGTGAGTTTCAGCAGCATCTACTGTGCATACACCAAGATTTGCAGGGGGGAATCAAGCCCAGAGCCTGCTCTTGTACTGTGGCATTTCTTGGCCAGAAGAAACCACAAAATACTCACAATCACATATGGATTTGTTTCCAGACCACGGAAGTTTAAATAACATTTAAAAAATACTTTGAAGGAAAACAAGTGAACTTCTAACGATAAACAACTTCTGTGAGTCTCTCTATATTTATTCTGCTCTGTTCCATGCAGAGCTAACAACAAAGGGCTTGAACAGTCTGCAGTGTTCCATGGTCTACCACCCTGCAAAGGGCACAGTGGGAGCCCAGCTCTGCTCTGTGCCTCCACCAACCACTTGGCAAGGTTTTGTCTGGCCTCCCTCCCTCTGCCCTTAGTCATCCTGCAGTTTAGGGATGCATGTTCTGGGTGGTGAGAGAGCGAGCTCATGCTAATGAGCCCTCCTTATCATGCAGCTCTTATGCCTAATTCATCAGGCACTTTGGAGAGCGATCAACTCATCAACAGCCACACGGTGAATGCTTTATCTCAAGGCTGGTGTATGCTCTCTTTGGGTGCACCACTGTGGTTAAAGAGGCTGAGTAGACAAGTATATGTTGATAGATTAAATGTTACCAAAACCTTTCCTTACTTACTCACTGCCTACTGAACTATTTTTCCAATATTAACAAAATTAAAACAAAACAAAGTGAAAACGAAAAAATCAAACAAAAACAACAAACAGGAGATTTGAAATAATTCCATGTCCGGAGTAGAATATTTTAGAAAAAATATTATCTCTTGAGATATATTTACATATATTTCAATGCGTTTAAGATGAGAGACATCCTGAAGTCTTTCTTACTTTTCTGAAGGGTTTTGAGTTACACTACCATTGTGATTGCATATGCAGATATCCAACACCTCCTGCCTATCCTATTCTTCTTTCTACCCAGTATCTGCCAGTTTGCTGTCTGCTGTGCCTTTCTATGGGTTTCTTCATAAAGAAACTCTCACCACAAGCAATAGGCTGAGGGTACTGCCAAGTGCAGGTACACATGTGCACATGCACACAGAAAGAGAACAAAGTTTCCCTCCCTTCACTTACTGGCTTTAGACTTTGCACAGCACTACAGTATAGTAGCTCTTGAATCTTTACGTTGAATTTTGGAGGTTTAAACTCTTCATTTGGTGATGTAGTCTCTTTCCTGTCAGGAATAGAAAACTTTAGTAAGTGTTCATTAGGAAAAAAAAAAAAAACCAAAAGAAGAAGTTAAAGCAAAAAATGGGCAATCTATATTGTAAATCTGTATTAGGAAGCTAATCTGATTGGGATTGAAAACAATCTTTGCCTAGAAACAGAAATAAAAGTCCTGAAGATTCTCCAATGACTCTTTGAATTGCAGTAGGAAAGTTTGGATTTACATTTGGCTTCTGCAGTTCAACAAAAGTCTTATTAAAAAAAAGTGGACAAAACCAGGCCAAATCTTATTAAATAATATCCCTGTCTTGCAAAAAAAAAAAAAAACAAAGAACCACCCCCAGTCCTCACAATGCAACACCAACTTTATTTATATGAATTTCATTAGGTCTTTGATTCTTAACGTTTTCTTGAAATGCTCATATTCCTTAGTAGATTACTATGATCTTTGTTGCTGTTGTGGCTTTCTAGCACAGTATGGCCACAGCTTTTCTGGGGAGAAACTTAAGGATGCACACTTCTGTCAGGGTGCAGAGAAACCTCTGATGTTCATACTTCAGCTGTTTAGCACTGAGGGACAAGGGAAGGTTTGAGGTCAAAACTACTTCCACCTTACTGTCCCTCCTCAGTAGGAAAATGGATTTGTAAAGTGCTTATCCTCAGATGGACAGGAGTTTTTGAACCTGCCAGTCCTGTTTGAGTATGTAAGGTAGTTAAACATAAACATGTGTGATTTGTGACTTCCTATGTGAAAATATTTTAACACCTTTCTGGCAGTGCAATAATTTCAAGTTTTTCGTTTGCTAAAGCCCCCAGAGACCAACCTGACAGAGAATTGGATCCCACTGCTGAGTCATGATCCGATTTGGATTTCTAAAAATGGATGACGTGATCAAGGATGTTCACTGTCCTTACAGAACTTCACTCAGGCTACTTTGGGGTCTTGGTATCCAACCTGACCAGCCTATTTTTTCCACTTATTGAGCGCCTGACCTTTCACTGTGTCTGAAATCTATTGGGGAGACACAGAGATTTAATTGATAGCTTTGCAGAAAGTTTCCCTGAAGTCAAAGGAACGAGACCCTCTGGTTAGCTCTAGGTGTCTGAAATAAAAAACAAAAACACATGCTCATAGTCCTTTGAAAACTGAAGATTCATAGTCCTGTTTCATTTTGAAAGGGTTTGGATTTGGGGCACTAAAAACCCAAGTGGTTTTCAAGCCACTATCTGTGCAAAATTAAATAACAGATTTTTTATGACATATTTTAATTTGAACCTTTCTTTATTGTTCAGCAGGACCTAGTAACTAGTGATCTATAAGAATTTTGTTTGTTATCTTTGTTTGTTTCACTGCAAAGTTTACATTATGCTGTGCTGCCTGTAGTTTAAAAACCTTGATCTTAATTATAAGTACAGGAATCTTCAGGAAGGTATTTCTGAAGAAATACAAGAGTATAAGGGCCTAAAAAGAAGATCTTTTACTAGATTTGTGTCTCTCAATATGGTCTTTAAAACCTGAAATAACTTTATATAAATATGTCTGCAGAAGATCCAAGCAGGAGCACAACTGTTTGCAAAAGTTGAGGAAAAGCATTTAAGTCCACTTGGCATCATTTCAGTTCTTTACAAATCTATTACATGAAAAAAAATCTCAGCTCCAGGGAGCCAAGCTATTGTACCTGAACTGGAAGGTCTGACCCAGATATAGATTGTACCTATTATGTAGAGACCATCAATTGACAAACATTTGAAAGTGTTCAGAGTGCCAACACGAATAATATAAAAAAAAAATCCACTGGCACAAAAACATATCATAAAACACCTGAGATACAACAAAGAAGCTAGTGCTTGCTCATTGTGAACAGATATTTTCAAGTGTTCCACAGTTTTTGCTTTGCTTTGTAACAAGTTTAGTGGAATTAAAAAAAAAAATCTCAAAAACCACCCGGCTTTCAGAAAAATATTTCTTTTAAAGAAAACCTAAAAAGTTACGCAATGATTCTGGGCATGTGATCTGGGAACTTGGAGTATCCACAGCACTCGTCAGAATTTGGGGGAGAGGAACAGGATTTCTTTATTCTGTTTAAGTCATAAGTGATTCAGCTTGAGTGGGTTTCAGACAATGGCACCCAGTGAAAACCAGATCTACAGGAAAATTGGACAGAGTGTCAAAGAGATCTTAGAGATGTGGGCTGAGGAGGAAGAACCAATGTCATCTTCTTTGACAGTCAGATTTGGAAAATGGAGTTCAACCTGCAAGTGAAGTTGATTGATTGGTTTTACATGTGTAAATGAGAAGCTCACATCATTATCAGAAACCACATGCTCTGATCCTCATACCAAAACAAACCAGGTGATCTGCCTCATACATGGACCAATTGTTAGCTGCATGCCTTGTGACTACTTTGAACTTTGTGCAACAATCAGCTGGGGTCATACTAAAATGAAACATTATTCTTCATTTCTTTCAATTCAGGATGGAGCTAAATGAATCAGAGGAGTTTTTCCATTGATTTCTGTAGGATTATATTAAACATCTTCTAAAACACCCCAGGTTTTTTGCTGTGGTCTGTAAAGCAACTGAAGGTAAAAAATACCCCTCTTTGATGATACTAGAGCCATTGTTAAAAATAATAGAAGAAAATGAAATTTCAGGGAAAAAATACCTCTGAATTTTCCCCTGTGTAGCATCCTTGGCTGCAGTCTAGAGCAGAGCAAGAGCTGTGTGCTTTCTATGTGAGTGCAATATCAAGCACTACAAATGTTCAGCTTAGAACTGTCAAGCCACACATAAAATATTGATACCTCACATTGGCAGGGTTAATACAGTGTTAGTTTAATTGCAAACACACTGTGGGTGATTAGTCAAACTTGGTGCGTCTTGAATTCTAAGATAAAAATGCCTTCTGGCTGGACCTCCTATGCAATTAGCACTATGACCCTCATGTGCTCTTCTCTGTTATTAATATGATTGGTCTAATACGAGCATTAGACATCATTCATTAACCTGTTGTGAACCATCTTAAAAACCATCTCTGAATAATAGACTACATTCCTTTTTCTAAATCCATTTACTAGTAAGGAAAGTGAAAAGGATGAAGACGAGCTTTCTCCATTACATTGACTGGTATAGTGTTAAGCAATATGTACTGTATGAAATTATGAAAGAGCAAATTAAATAACAGGGCATATCTGGCTTATTAGTAATGGATGATCAGGTGCTCATTATGTTGAATTTCCATCCTGTTCAGAAGATGAATGCACACGCCAGAACAGAAATATGTTAACTGACCCTGTCTGAAGATATACTAATGCACATCTGGAAGTTCACTGTTTTGCCAGCTCACTTTGTGCTGGATTTCTCTCTTTCTTTATTCTTTTTTCTTTTCTTCTCTTCTCCCTTCCCTTCCCTTCCCTTCCCTTCCCTTTCCCTTTCCCTTTCCCTTTCCTTCCCTTTTGAAATTGAATCTTTTACTTGTTACTAAAAGTGCATTTGCCTACACACTTATTAAAAAATTTTTATTAAAAATTTGTTATTAAATCGTGAATTGCTAAAAAATCATTATTAGAAAATTGCAGATTACTATTAGCAGTAAGTTAATAAAAAAAAAGGAAGGGTGAGTATTTTGGAAGGGACATGCTCTCTTCTGTGGGGACAGGTATTCAGTTAAGATAAATCAAGTACTCCACTGGCTTCAATGGAGTTTTGCTTTTTGCATCAGCTGAGGAAAAAAGCCCAGTAAAAGAATATTATCTACAATAAGCAAGACTGGATTTCTGACAGTAACTGACTATAGATTAGATAAGTTTCCTGGATCGCTATTTTACCTTATAGCACTCTGAACTGAGTATTGCTGGTTTGTTCCTATGTGAAAGCTTGGTCACTTCAAATTTTTACCCATCTCATATGCCTGATCCTGTCAGTGCTCCTGGCTTATGATGTGTGAGGCACCCCTTCTCTGGTCTGAAGAAAAGGTCACACCTGTGGCAAGATGCCTGCCTAAGAAGGGTGTTGAGATTTGCTTTATCTGATGGATAAGGCAAGCCCCATCACAGAGGAAAGGATTTAAATCACTGCAAGGGGCAGAGAGGAGGTAAGATGAAGGACGTTCCCTGGTCTCTGCACTTCATTAGGAAGCACACGCTCCTGGTTTTGTAAAACTCCATGTGCTCCCTTCTACTTGATGGGCAAGGGGTCAGCTCTACTCTCTCTACTTGTATGGGCAAAACTAGGGCCTGAGGCCTGGGATACTGCCCTGCAAATGTGTGAGGTGTAGGCACAATGACAGCAGAAGGGTTCTCTTAGAGGTCCAGCTCATACTGCCTGAGACTTGGCAGGACATACAAGTAAAATAATCTTCTGTAAAGAAGAAGTCAGTGTCCATGTTTCATACCCTTTATTTGTTTGGAGTAGGATTCTAAGGGTGAGTCCCCACTAACATAGGACTGAATTTTATATGTTTACAATGGGGTTAAGCCTTCCTCAGTGAGTATATAATTATTCTAGATATTCCTATTGGAAAGGATAAGAGGCAGAAGATTTGCTGATTTTTCTCTCTGATGTCTAGCATGCTATTTCATTAAGGTATCATCTTTTAAATCAAACTCCTGAATTACTCGATAAATAGTAGTTCAGTGATTGCTTTTGACAAGTGGGCACGAAATACTTGTTAAAGAACTGTGTGTTGCTGCCAAATGAGTATTGTGCTGTTTTCACAGAGATTTCCAGGGCCTTTTAGAAAGTCATACCTAACACTTAAATTTAACATTGAATCATATGACTTCAGCAGAAGTCAGCTACTAATAACATAATTCTTACTGATCTGCTAACAACCTGGAGATCAGTTCAATTGTTAGGAATTCTAGCAATACCAAAATTACCACTGTGTTGAATTATTAATGGTTTGTATCAAAGAATGAGCTTAAATTGCTTTGGTCTTGTGTAAAAATTCCTCTGATCTTTGGCAATCATTATTTATTTACAGCCCCCATACGTTCTCCCTCTTTCACAAAGAAATAGGGTTTCTTAAGTATGGCCAGGAGGCACTGAATTTTCATATGTAGTACTGTCTCTCAGTTAGAAAGACAGGGAAGAACTGCTGGCTTGAAGGTTCAGCAGCCAGCTTTTCTGTGTGAAGGGCAGGTTATCTAAACATTTTCTTCCCCTGAGAGAGATATTCATAATATTTATTCTAAAATACAAATATTAGGGCTCTTTGCTACATGTGAATTATCCTTAGGTATAGTAAGTACAATTCAGGTTTAAATAAAATCAGGGCATAGCAACAGCTAGTGTTTACATTTATAAAAAGTACATGTGGAGATTATAGCAGGAAAATGTTCCAGAATCTATTAAAAACCCCCTTTTTAGTTGGATAGAGAGCATTTTAACATTTAGACTTGAAACCAAGTTGGCTGTAACTGTATAATGTGGCTTCCATAAAGAATCTCTCTGTTTAATGTGGACATTTTCCCCTAAGTTGGTTCATTTTGCAGAAGGCAGATTAATACCAAATGTCCTGATTTATAAATTACACAGGATTGGATATTTAATTTTTTTTCTTTAAATTCAGCTTCGATCTATCAACTTATGTCTTGACAATCCTTTAGAGTCAAAGAGAAATAGGATCACCCATTTATCACTATTACTTCTCTGTGTCAGGCTTATAATTACTTGAAGCATCTGGTCAGACACAATGAAAATGGAACAGAGAAATAAAGAACATATTTGAGATACCATTGCAGTTTGTACTTAAAATTGCAACACAATTTCAAATGGTGCATGGTACTGCTTTAAAAAGAAAAGTATATAGAACAAACCCCTAATTCTTTGGTTTTGAAAATAATTGATGCCATTTGTTGTTTGAACTGATGTTCTTCTGCTGATAATCTGTTAACGTTCACAACATATATGTAGAATTGATTTTCTTCAGAAACAGGATATAGCAAATGTTCCAAGGAAATGCCTTTCAAATTTTCATACATCAGTTCTCAGTTCTGCCAGCTTTTACTTAAAACTGCTTCTGCATAAGCAAATTAAAGGAATCTGATTTTTCATTGCTATTCCTTTCACTCTCTAGAGATCAAACTAGCGAGTGGACTATAAATCCTCAAAATGTGCTTACTAGCTTTGTAAAGTTTAACTGAAGATGGGCTCAGATTGTTGGCAGGGTTTGATAGTTCCAGCACCACGACAGGGAGAAGCATTAGGAGGCTCACCAGCTCCTTAGTTAGTGCATGTCGCTATCAAACCAGGGCAGTATAGAACAGCATCAGACTCGTCCTTTTCCAAAAACGCTCATTCCTATATTAACGTTCTACTTTCCCTCTATGGTAGATATTCCTACCGAGTTCCACACTCATACAGGAGAGCTGGTCTTAATTACAACCTCTATAGCAATGTCCCTGCCCTGCTTATTTTTACTCTATAGAACTCTTTGGGAATAGAGTAATTTTGGGAATCGAATAAAAATACACTGTTTGCTCACTCTCTGAAGCAATCTTGCCTATGATAAGTCAGCCCTGAAAGGGTTCACCTGGTTCTTGGAGCAGAAATCCACTTCTCCAAATATATGTTCCACTGAATCACCAAATCCTGGCACAGACATACAGGAAAGGCACATCATTAACAGCAAAAGGTATTGCCTGCTGCTAACTCCAGATAACCCATAGCATGCATCTCTATAACCTACTCTCACAGTGAAGTTCTTTCCAAAATGTTCAGTGCTAACCCAGAGTTATCACAACTGAAATAGCAGCAATTAAATTTCCATTGCAAAGAAAATATGAACAAAGCTGAACGCTCTTGTAAAAAACCACACCGTTCAGATGGGGAAAGCAGCTTTGAATAGCTGAGAACTCTGTCAAATCAACATCAGTTCTCATCAGACCACTCCAAGGTACTTCTCTTTGCAATAACATAACGCATTTCAATTTCTGTCACTATCAGTTTTCCATGCTTAGACAAACAATGCTACATGATTACTTTGTATCTCTAAAGACAGCAATTTTTCCCTCAAACTGTCCTAAATAAAATCTAGGAACATTAAATGTATATAATAGCACAATTAAAACAAAGTACTAAACAGAAAGTAAACAGCAAGGAAGGATGTAGGGAGATTACATCTAAAAATATCCCCTCTAGGTTAAAGACTTCAGAATGTTAAGAGTGAAAACTCAAGGTTAGAATGAAAGCACTTTTGAAATGTTATCTGCAATGGTTATTACACTGTCCTACCATTCTCAGTTGCAAACTCACTTATACAATTCTCTATATTAAAGTTGCCTTATATTTATATGTATATGTATTGAAATCCTTTTGTTCCTATATGCAAGAAGTAAAAAGATTTTTTTTTTAAATCCTTACAGGACTATGACCTTCATGAAGGTAGCTCCCTCAAATGCTGAAAAAAAAAAGAATACCTCTGACTATTTATTAAAATATGCAGATAAGTTCAGGGAATTTTTTTCCTTTGTTCCCAAGAAATACAATTTTTAATATATGCTGTTATATGATTCCATGCAAAGAAGCATATTTTATTTTACAATATGCAAATATGCTGCATTTATCAAAAGCAATCCTCATCAAGTTTTCTTTCTTTTGGGAAAATTAAAACACATATTTTGCGGTTAACTGTGCAATATTATTGCATCTAATATGGTTTTAGCTGAGGGAAACCAATGAATACAAGTTTAGGTGAAAGATTTTGAAAAATGACCCCTCTCATATTTAGTACAACAATTTGTTTAACAATCAAGGAAAGTATTCTGTTTAACTGAGAATGAAATCAAAGCTGCTCTGTCCCTTCAATTAGGGTAATCCTGCTCACAGTTTTTATTTAAACAGCCCTTACATTTGAGGTATTGGATCAGTTTCAAAGATGATGAAATATTAGATGTCTGGAAATCAGTACAACACAAAAAACTAAATGGCATTATGGGAAAAGTAATCATGATGCAAGTCTCCACTCACACAAAAAATTTTATAATCTTTTACAGTTTATCAGACATCACTTGTACAATCAATCTCTTGTGGGATGCTCTGCACTTGGATAGTGGTGAATTGTAGTGGACTGTCATTTCTATCTGAAGTAAAAACTGTCATCTTTTCTGAAACCCACAGATAATTTTTTGTTGTTGTTTTATATGCATATATCAGTACTTAACTATAAAATAATGTACTCACATTGGCATACAAGAGATTATCTGAAGTTAGTCAATTACCCATGATAGGAAAGGGACTGGCATGCAGATTATGAGGAAATACTTTTAATCTTAAATCTCAGTTCTGTGAGCCAGCCATCTTAATTTCTGCCAATCTGAGAAAAAATATTTCAAAACTGGTTCACAATATGTGTTTCAGTCTGACCTCAATTGTGACCAATTTATACCATAATATTTATATACAATTTAATGAAATTGTTTTCACACAATTTATGTGGGAAAACTTTGCACTACAGCTTTTTTAATCTTACCCTTTGAGGATATCCTTTAAGATTATCTTTGCATCATGATGTATTTGCCATCACTGTATCACTGCCATCCCATTTTGCTGAAATCAGATCAGTTGTAAGTAGAGTCTTGCATTCTTAGACTTTTTCTCTGGAGTGTAGGAACAGAGAGCAGTTTTATTAATTTTCCTTAAACTGGCCCAAGTAGACTACAATCAGCATCAAAATCTTATCACTTAGGAAAATTAGCAAATGAAATCTCCAATTTTTTTATGAATAGAGTAAGAACACAGCAAGCTGAGTCCTGGAAGCTCACCAAACACAAAGAAGCCTTATTTTTCCCCCCAGATACCTTTTCTCCAGTGGATTTTTTGTGCTTTAGTTCATAAGGGTACAGGAGTGCACCTGGACACCATCAAATAGAGATGCAGTAGTCACTGATTATTACTGATATGTAATAATTTCAATACAGAATAAGAATGTCAAATGACTTCTGCATTAGAAGACTCACAACTGTCAGTATTTACCAAAGACCCATTACAGGAATGGATGTTTTCAAAGTCTGCTGAATATGGTCTTACAAACTTTTCCTGCTATTGTAATTTCTGTGGAAAAGTTTCATTCATCCATTAAATTAAATGAGCGGGAAGGAAGTGCAAAATACCAGTCTATACCAGTACTTGTAAAATTATTCAGAAATTCCAGGAACCAAAACAAACTGATAAAAACAACCTAAGAAAAAAAAAATTCAAGCTTTTGATCATTCTTCAGCCATCCCTCTTGGGACCTGGCTTTACCAACACATCTCTCCAGTAGTTACACTGCAAGGCAATATAGCATTACATTTATGATGACAAAGTAAATTATTCAATAAAGAAATTCAGGTTTCAGTAATGTCTTTTTTCCTCCTAAATTTATGTAGTAGCGTACATTTGCACATTGCTACTTATCTGTCTAGTGAGTTTTTTAGTATGTGAGTGCCTCCTAATGAGTAAATAACCAAAATCACACTAGGGTGATGGTATATCTTTCCTTCTACTTAACAGTTGATTTAACCTTCTCTTCTTTTCCCTCTTCCTGCATCTACCCATCAATTCTTTCTTTCCACTCTCTAAATAAATTCACTTATACATTCTTCTTACCCCCTTATTCTGAATTTTAGTTACTTTCCAGGGAACCGTAAAACAGAAACTGGAAATAGCATTTTTCTTTCATTTTAAAAATAGTCATATTCATGATGGTATAAATTTCCTATACCAATAGGCTTCTTATACTAGTTGCTGCCCTCTTCATAAATTAGACTTCTGCATTTTACAAAAATAGATGAAAATTCAGTTATTCAAATGGAAACCAGAATCTAAAGATCACAGCATCCAAAAATGGAGAAGAATCAGTCTAAAACTAATGACTTGTCTCTTTTTTGGCAAGGTTTAAACAAAAATGCAAAGATTTGTGAATTTAATTAGAAAAATAACAATCAAGTATTTTCCTTGTTTTGTTATTTTGTTATTATTTTATTTCAGAAAAAAAAAAATCTTTCTTTTACCCCTCCCTAAATTCCAAGCTTCTGGTCCCTGTTTTTTATTTAACCCCCCAGGAGAAAGGGAGTGATGAAATCTCCTTCTTCTTATCTGTTCCTCATTGGTAAATAGAGACACTTAAAATAAAATGTAAAGGAAATAAAATTTCTTTTCGTCTGAAACTTATTACTTAAAATATGGCATAAATTTTATTTGGAAATCAAAGAATGACTAATCTTGCTTATTGTGATTATTTTTAATAAAAGTTCAGCTTTTTTTCCAAGTTTCTGCACTGAATAAAGGAACATTACATTGCAGAAAAGAGCCTTAAAGGTCTTCTGGGTTCAAAAATGGCTTATTGCTAAGTCTTGTAGTGCAAGATAATAAACCTTTTTTTTTTTTTTTATTTCAGCTCTTACCAGGTTGTAAAGCAGACAGATATATTCTTATTGAGACAGGTGTTGACTAAAAACATTTTGGTTTCTTGACTCTCTAAATAATCTGAAGTCACAAAAACTTTATTTTAAAAATCTTATCTTGTTTTTCAATGGGGTTATCATTGGAGATAGAATGGTGGTAATCCAGGCTGAAGTTCATCCTCCAGAAAATTGATTAGTTGAAGTAATCAGTCCAAAAGTTATGTATATAACTACCATGCAGAATTGTAACTTGCCCTTGTTTTCTGCACAAGACATGAATGGAGTTTCTGCCTTTTTGGGTGTCAAGGGATATATGTAATCTGTGTATTCAATTTCTGACTTTTTTTTTTTTAATCACTTCTTGTTTACCAAGATAAGATGTTCCTTTTATGACCTGAAGATCTTGAGGAAATATTCATAAGAAAGAAACTCCCTTCTTTCTCTTGTTTTTCTGTTTCAATATTTTAGAAAAAGAGAAACAAAATAGTCATGCTGTTACTCTTCATTAAGTAATTCCTTAACCTGCAAAGAGATAAGAAATTCACTGGCTTAAAATAGTCAGAGTCTCTGCATAAACCAACTGGAACCATTAGAAAATCCAACCAGCTAAGTCGCTCAGGAAGCAGAACTTGTAAGAAAATTTTTTTATATTAATTATTTGTTCCGTGTTATAAATTATCTAACAAAAATTTCATTCCATCTATCACATTGTTCTAAACTATGAAGAAGTCAAAAGGTTTACAGCCCAAGAAACAAACCTTTAATTCTGAAACTTCTACTGTTTTCATTTTCCATTTGGTATGAATTCACATCCCAAAATACATCATCGACTTAAAAGGAAAACTCACAGTGTTAAATAGCATATAAGAAAAAAACGAATGTGAGAGTGCAGAGATGGGAGATATTTATTTGTGTTTGCAGTGTTAGGTGTGAATGCTCAGTTCTGTCTTGCTTCTTCCACAACTCTAAAAGAGCAAAAGTCACATTTACAGTGTGAAAGGCATTAATGACAATACCACTAAATAATCATACGCGTGCTTTTGGACGCTTTTTACGACAGCGCCATTCTACACTCTTACCAGGGAATAGCCTAGCTGGCTGTTAATTTTTTTAAATTTCTTGAGATTTATTTTTCTAGCTTTAATTTTATTCTGATATGAGCTTTAGTTTAAAATTCAAGTATATGCTATTGAGTGACAAAGAACTAAGACATAAATGCACAGGATTAATCTCAGTGTAAAATAGTTTTTCAGCTTATCCAAAAGATTTCCTCACTGACATGTCCCTGCACTGTGGGGAAGCAGATACCTGACACAGTTTGGGCTTTTTAAACATTTTATTATGATGTTGCTGTTAATTTAGACACTCTCCTTATTCGTTGGCAGCATTGCTTGCGATGGAGAGTGTAATTCCTGCACTGTTAGGTTCTGGGAAACTTCCATTTACCTCAGCAGAGCAGTACGGAACATTGATGCAGCTACATGGTACCTGGCAGAGTTCATCTAGCAGGTCTGGAGGAAAATCACTACTTGGAATCATATTTTCTGATCTACCAATATGTAGCAAAAGACCAGCATTTCAAACATATGCTTGTGACATAACTTACTTTAAGTAGGTAAAAAGACAAAGACATTTTAAGTACATTTTAAGTTGTTTACTCAGAAAAGATAATTCGCTTACAATAATTAGCTTTGCTAGTAAGAATTCAAGAATTTAATTTTTTAATATAAATATTTGGCTAATAGATATAAAAGGTATTTATTTTCTCTTCAGTTGGCTTTCCTTCCTAGGATTAGCATAGCATGACAGATGGCTGATGTCATCTTTACTTGGAAGAACTCAGCTGGCAATAATAGCATGGTACATTTCTGGGGATTTGCGGTACTGTATGTCATGAAGTCGTTTTCAACCAAAAAGAGTCCAAAAGGGAATTCCCAGAAGTAAATCTCTGCCTATGATATCCTACTGTGTCTTGTTGATGCATCACAAACAGAAGGAAGCATAGAGTCTTTATAAAACTCCATAAATATTTACTATATTGTTGAAAATACATTGGAAATGCTACAGATTGCAAATGGTATGGGCCCCCTTGGCACTGTAACTTTGATTTTGCTGTTGAGTGAGAATAACAAAAACTGGTGATTTATATATATCAGAATCTGTTATGTATATATTTAAAGTTCAGTGATTTTTGTCACATTTGACATTCATGTGTAATAGAGTGAAAGCATTAATATTAGTAGAATGTAGATACGCCGGTTGATTGTTTTTCATTTTGCTAATGATCGCTGTGATGAGTAGAATAATGTCAGGGTCGGAGGGTTAAAGTTAATGAGAGCTTTCCATTGCACCATTGATTAATGGTGGATACTGTAGTGAGAGATTTTCACATTCCTCCCATATAGAAACAATAAAGGTAGAAATTAAGCCAATTTAAACACTTTTACTTGGACTACCTACCAAAATGTTTCTAAACCTGTCATAATGACATTTAGGCTCGCCAAAAACTGTGAGATATTATATTAAAATATATAAATGGTGTCAGATGCTTGTAATGGTATAAATCAAAGCTTGCTTTTTAAATTCACACTTTCTCTATTTGCACTAGGTTAAACTGTAAGAGATTTAAATTCCTCTCCTACATGCATGTTGGAGAGTACACTTTCTAAAGGCAGAATAATAGAATATATTGTAGCATAATATATGTTTTAATATTAGAATATTATTCTTTCAATAGCTGATTTAGAATTAAAATTTAAATATGTTGACTCCAGTTGATATTACAGAGTTGATATTCTGTTCCCTCTTTATCCAAGAACAGGCTTTACTGACTGGATTTCAAAGATAAAGGGCTAACTTTCATAAAGCTCCAACTCTTCTTGAAGAACATAGATAAAAATGCAAGAAAGCAGACCAATCTCCATAAGAAACTGAGCATATATTTTTGACAATTACTTTCCACGTCAATGCTTTTTACTACTCTGTGTTACAACGAGAAAGAAAAGAGAGACTGCAAGGTAATTTAAAAAAGCATCTTAAAAAACAAAAGACCAACCCACCCTCAGCTCCAAAATCTAACCTTACTTTCAAAAGTGTCATCTTGTCAAATGAAAAATATTTTTTAAAATTTCTACTCAGAGCTTTCCAAAAGATATACTCTTTTAGTATAGAATATAAGAGGTGGTATATGAGAGAATTTAATGACTTAAGACAAATGTCTCTGCTTGTCATATTAACCTATCTTTATATACCTAAGAAATGCACAAATAAAATACGACCATGACATTTATATGAGTATTTTTATTCCTTTTCCATTTTTTATTAGGAAATAAAATTAAATGGCTGCGTGTACCATGGTTAAGAGAAGTTAAATCTTGATCCATCACCTGAACATTATGGACAATGAATGATAATTGACCTATGCTACCTATTAGTACCAACATAGGCTTTATCCATTATATGAACAAATTTGAAAAAGGCTGGCCTTATAATAAAGCAGTATAAAGCTGTCATGTTCCACTGTAGCTATGTTGATGGTGCACTGAAGAGACCATCATATGCTGCAACATGGAAAATAGTAGGCTGGTAGGATTTTAATGTTTTTCTTTTGTAGTACAGTGTACTTCTTTCCTAAGTATGATTAAATAATCATAAGAACTCCTCTAAGGGCTAATCTGCGTTATTTCCCAGATTTTCACCTTGGGGACATATTGTCCCTTGTCACTGAAACCTCAGGGACAGAAGGGTACGCTACAGGGTGGCACAGCAGGAAGCTGAGATACTGATGAAACAGTGTTCAGTTAATGAAGGCATGGCCCATGGCTTCTGCTGGTATGCCATATGTTTGAAGAAATGCTAATGACTACAATTCAAATACCTTTTTCATCTTAACTATATGTAAATGTGTTTATAAATGCTCTCTTATAAATATACTATCACATTTTTAAAAGCTAAGTGCTAATGTTGCTTTCAACATCTATAATACACAATAATTAAAACTTTAGCAATTCTGTTTAATTATACCTTATGGGAAACTGTACAGTAATTTATAGAAATTAAGCAGAAAAACAAAGATCAACAGAAATAAAGCAGCAGTCTAAGAACTGAATAATAAATAATTTAGATCATTATTTTGCAAAAACAAGATCATTGTGAATAGACAACTTAGGGCCCAGTTCTCAAGCAGCTGAAATTTGCAAGGGGAAGATCAGTTAAAAAACTCATGGCATTCTATTGAAAAACTTCTTCAGCAAGTTGAACTAATTGTGACTTTTTTGTGCAGTCAGATAATTTAACAAAACTCAAAAACCAGATCTACCGATTTAAGATCAAAAACTGGGGAGATCTTAATTGGGCCGTGTTTTTTTTCTCTTTGCTTTACCTTTGTGAAAACCCTGTAGCACTGCAGGTGATCATTAGCCGCAAATGGCATTTTGCAGTGAATCATCTTCTCCACAAGTGGCCAAAACAACATCTCCATTGCAACAGCAGAAGTGGCATTCAGGAAGAGCAGTTGGTGACAGGGTTAGCCTACATGGGACACTACTATTTTTGTTGCAAGACAGGACACCCTGTTGCAGTCATAACTGTTCCAAAGAAATGGTGGTATTGCTAATCTGGGAATCTACTACTCACTTTTGTTTTCCTCTTAACAGAACTGAATCACTCATATACAAATTTTGCATGATATGTACCACAGAATTTGAATAAACTTAAGATGAAGAAGGGCTAAATATTTTAAAATCTCAGAGAAAATCTACTTAAATTGCATCTCACACAGGCAAAGCCATGAAACTTAACCACATGCTAACTCGATTTTGGATTCATTGAAATTTCCATGAGATTCAAAAATCCAGTCCAAGTAAGAAGGAAAATAAAATATAAAATGTGACAGCTGCCTAAGCATTCTTTAGGACACTATGAGTATTAAGGTAAGACATCTGTACCATGCTACTTTTACTGATTCCTTTCTTTCACCTGATCCTTAAGAATTAGGACAGAATGAATTACATGAATGAGCTTTACTTGTCTGAGTTCAGACAGAACCGTCCTACACAAGTGCTACACTTTCAGTGAAGGATTTTTCTGCTTCGCTCTCACCAAAAAGGGTCACAAATTTGACCATAAAGAATGAACAGGAGAACTGGAAAACCATTCTATTTTATGATCATCTTATTTAAAAATTAGGCAATTGTTTGAGAAAAATAATTTCTGACTAACCACATATTGTGAAGCACTCTGTGAGAATACAAACCAGGCGCGTGTGTGTAGTTTACATGATGAAACATAGAAATCTATTTTGCAGTCAAAGCAATGAATGTTTTAAATTTTATTAGAGAGAATGTGAAACTATGCTGCACAGAGGAGGATACCTTGAAGGGAAAAAAAAAAAAATAGAAAATCACAGTTTCTCAATATCTTAATGGAAGGTCCTTCAGGCTGGGTAAACAACCTCTTTATCAATTCTGCCATCTCTTCAAGCAGAATTCGTCTTTGCCTGCCTCAGCCAAAAGCAGCTTTCTGCCCTGTGTGCCCTCTTCAGCCAGGCAAGACTGACAGTCAGGGTCAAGAATTTTGCCCTACATATTTGACACATAGGCTCTGAATGTCTCGTTTTTTAACCATTAGCACTGACTGGTCTGTTGAGGTGTCACTCTCTTCTGGAAGGCTGGTGAGGCATGGGCCTTTTGTTGGCCTTTCATACAGAAGAAAATTTCACACTCTGACTGTACATTATTTTTTATTGACAAAAATGTAAAATATGGAGGACTGTGGAGGACAGGGTAATGGACTAGAGAGTGTTTTCTTCAGTTTAGCAAGTCAGCTCCAGCTTAGAAAGCAAAGAATTATTTTTGCACTTAGCACTTGCTTACGGACCTCTGTGAAGGATATGAGTAAAATTATTTTAGGTACCTTCAATTACTATAGTTAACAAACTCCGGCTCAAAAAAAAAAAAAAAAGCGAAAATGTGTTCTTTTATTCCCATTTTACACATAAGGACATAAGGCAGAAAAAGTAAATGTTTGCATTTCTGAAAAGTAGAGGCCATCAGCCCAACGATTTTGACAAGAATCAGGAAACTTTCAATAGCTGATATCCTCAGGTTCAGGACCAGTACATATTTAAATATCAAAAATGGGATTTATGTAGGGTTGTTCTGTTTTGTTTTTTTTATCAAATGAATATATCATTTATGTAGGCTACAGAAGTGCAGAAAGGGAATGGCAGTGACAGAGAAAGACTTCTGTAATACAGTTCTCATTAATGGTATTATCTCACTCCTACAAAGCACAGAAACAATTTTGAGGAAAAATGGTTCACATCAGATCTTCCCCCTTACAAGCTGATGCTCAGCTACGGAGCTAAAACCCACCTTCTTCCCTTTCTTTCATGCTCAGGAAATCTTCACCTGTCTTCTGCAGAACATTTGAGCTTTATGAGTAATACTTGAAAGTGCTCTGAAGAAGATAGTGCTGAAGACCTGGGTAAGGTGAACTTGGAAGTCTCAGGCAGGTCCTCTGTTCACAATTTAGTTAACTATTCACTTCAGAGGTGCATACACATGGGGCAACGCTGCTCTTCAGCCTCTTGCTGCATTTTAATAGGCATAAGTGAGCACATATCAGGTACCTCAAAATAGGCTTTACATGATCTATATGAGGGGATTTTGAGCCTCAGAAGTCGTGAAGCTCTGTAAACTTTGGTGATTTGTCCTGTCCATTCATTAATTCTTCAGATGCAGGCAGCCTCACACATCTTACACTCTACTTCAATTTCTGGGGTGTCTCACTCCTGCTGTACCCTGTGGAAGGAACCTGGCTGCCCAACCAGGGATTCTGCCATGGGAAGTTAAATTTGGCTACACACTTGCTTTATAGTTATTTGCAGAGAGGGGGAAACTTTGAAAAGCCATATTCCTTGCTATGAGAGAATGATCCTTGAAATGCCTGTAGGATCCTCAGTCAAGCATCTGGATATTACTAAACAATTCCTTTCTGTTTGCTTGTTTTGGAAAAGTAGGCTATTCACCGGAGTATTATTACTTTTTCTCTCCAGGTAAGAAATTGATTATGTTTCCCCCTCCATCCCTTACAAGCCATGTCTTCAGTTCCTCTCTGATGGTATGTCTTGAATTTTCAATGCTTTTTGGACCTGTCTGGATATACATGTCTTCATTTTTTCCACACTAGACCTTCAGAAACCTAGCAAAGCTGCTTTTGAGCCATGGTGGCTAATAAAGCTAAAGATTGCCTACCAAATCAGATGGGCAATACAGTCCCTGGAAAAGATAACAGCATTAAAATCCACCAAACTGGTGGGAGCTTTTCAATTTGATCAGTGTGGTTAAAGATATGTGCAGGCTTACGTCTTTCCACAATCAGCGTAGCTATACCAACTGTTTATATTTCAGAAAATCTATTAAGAGAATTTATTAAATCTAGAATTTCATTTAAAAAATTGGCCTTTCAGAAAAACATTCGACCACATAGAATCAAAATAATGTTTCTTATAAAACTCTTTTTTGGTGGGGGAGAATGCATTTTAAGGTCAATAGAAATAAGGTCAAAATGTTTCAAAAATACTTCAGTTCTTGGGTATAAATTATATCATAGTTACCAGTGACCCTCAAAATGAAAAATAATTTTGAAACAAACAGCAACATTATATTCCAATAAATGTAGAGAAAGCTGTGAGCCTATTGAAATGTTTTGTTTCAAATTAGAAAACACCTTTCAAGCAAATTTAATCAAAATTGATACTTTCCTTTAACAAGTTCAATTTTGTCAAAATCCTGTTTCCTGACAGCTGCAGTTATAACTTATATTTAGAAGCTTCCAAAACATTTTAATTTTGAGGTTATTATACAGATACTTCCAGTGCTAAAAGAGAATATTGTAAACACTGAAGGCTTAGAATAGCCTTTTCAAAGCAGGATCAAAAGCTTTAAAATGTTGCACATGGATGTGGCTGGGGAATTATTTCAAGAGACAAAAAACATTTGGAGAATGTTTGGAAAACATTGCTTTCCATAAATCTATACAAAGAACTGAAGCCTCAAGCTTTTGCTAAGGAAAAATATATCACATCCTCCTGATTATTCAGTTGTGATGTATTTTGTCTGTTTACTCACACCTAGCGTATGAGACATGAACTCTGGGACAGAGGTGAGCAGATTTCAGTAAGGGAGGCTGGTGCCTGCTGAACACCCTTTATTTACACTAGAAGAGCTGCCAAAAGAGGAAAGAATGTAAAAGATAGGGAGCAAAAGCAATCCTGATAGCAAGAAATAAAAAAACAAGGACTTCTTTATCTCTCTCTTTCATTTGATTTTAATTTTTTAATGTAAAAGACATCTAGCCTATTTTTAAAGGCATTTTCATGCCACTCTTCCTTGGAGTAGAAGAACACACAGTACCCACCATTGCTAAGGCAGAGTTCATTTCACTAAAGGTATCCAGAAAGCTAATTATCTCCTGAGAACTTGCTATAATTTTAAGGTTATGCAAAAGATGTTAACTAATCACACAGCTCCCAGATATTTGTAACATGCAGTGTGACTCTGAGGTTGCATTTAAATGAGAGACAGGCATGACTACTGATGTGTTGTTTGTTAGTGCTGCACAGCAAGCAAAATGCTACATTACACAGTGCCAAATTCACAATACTTCATCGGTTATGCTTCAGAGATAACAGAAAGCATACAACACTTAATCAGTGTTCAGTGTTCCACAGGCTATATTAAATAATAATAATAATAATAAACTGAGAAGTACTCCAGGAAAAAATAGACTACAAAATTAATTACAAATTGCAAATATGGTGCAATGCAAATGAATGCAAACAAGAAAAGCAAAATGTTTACTTTTTTACCAAACACTGACCCGATTTGGAAAACTCAGGCTTCCTGATAAATTAAAAGTCACAGTTCAGGCCTTATATTATCTGTATTGGCTCAAAATTACACAAATTTGAGGATGTTCAAATATGAAACATAGAACTCAGAACATAGTCTCAATTTAGAATTGTTACTTTTTAATATATACTGAAACCAAAACTGCTGCAGACAAGTTTCAGACTTTCTGACTATTTTCAGAAGTGGGTGGACAAAGAAAATAGAGCTTATTGAATCTGAAAACAATAGCTTTGACTTCTTTGGAAACAATGTTATTGAGTGCCTTTTTTCCCTTGTGAATAGTTGTAAATACAATCAGCTTGTCATTTTATGACAAAACTTCAGTTTCTAAAGTTGGAATTTAATGCAATGAATCAATAGCAAACATGAATCTATATGTAATACATGTACATATAATATATATATATATGGATTTATATCTATAATATATATAAAGACAACAACAAATAATAAGAAAATAATATTATACCTCTCCTGCAAGAGTTAACATTTATGCCTTGTCATTCATAACTTGAAAAAAAGTACAATAGATAAGAATAACAGATAATTATCTCTAAACATCTGACGTGAATTATTTAATTAATTGTTCCCATTTTATGCTACAACACTAAATATATTGAAGCAGGCCTATGCATATTTCAATAGGTGCACATTTTAAATTTAGGGCTATGTCATCACCATAAATTAGAGACTAGACAATTAATATTTAACTTCTATTAAAGCATCTAAAAATGTATAGTCTTAACCACCACCCTTCATTTAAGACAGCCAGATGAAAATCTATTTGTAAATTTCCACTTAATTTTAAAGCAAATGAAACACGAATACAACTTGAGAGGCACATAAATGGCAAACATCAAAAGAATCTGGGGTTTAGAAACCCGGAGAAAGCATGTTGCAGAGTTTATGTCCTTTTGATCAGAGACTTGAGGGGAAAAAGAGGGAAGCTCAGACAAACTAGAAGAAAACCTACAGAGGTTTATTTACAGAGCATATCTAAAAGCTGATGTGGATTTCCAGTTTAAGTTTAGTGGAAAGAAAGAAAGAAAAAAAAAGGCAAAAACATTCCTTGAAGCTGTGGTATTTGCCATAGAAATCGAATCTTGCTTTGAAGCAAGAAGCAGCTGTTACTGAGAAATATGGAAATAATTTACCATAAGAGGCAAAGACGTGAAGAAAATAGATTCTAATCTGGTTCATAATATTATTGAATTATTATTTCAAAAGTCAGAAAAACAAAAGAAATGAGCTAAATTGCAAGCTGTCAGAGAAAAATGCTGACACTATGGGAAAAAACCATTAGAAGATCACTTAGTTAACTAGAAGGCCAGAGTGCAGAGTCTCAGGTGTTCAATGAAACCTTCCAGCTCAGAAGGAGTCTGGTTTAAAGCAGAAAGTCACAGACGTGAAGAATGAAAAAGCTGTTTACACTCAAATATAAAAGTACAGATCAGAAATGCTGAAGAGCCTAAAAAGTCTGGGATCAAAACCAGAATCCCATAATTAGCTATTCCTATTTTGGAATTGTGCCTACTTAACCCAGATTTCTAATCTGTCTTTGAAAAGTGAACTGGAGAAGCTCAGGTAGCCAAAATAAATGTATGAGCCAATCAGCAGCTTATATTTCATTATGGACAAGAACTGTATCCCATCCCAGGAAAAGGACTTTAACTTTCAGTGTCTTAGACACTAGCCCCAAAAAAAAAAGAAAGCCACAGAAATAAAGCCTTATTCAATGGCAATATTTTTGCCAGCTCTAGTACTCAGTTGGAAAAAGTCATTTGGGGGAATAATTAACTTTAAACCCGCCTCTCCCCAAAACAGAGATTTTCAGTATGTTATTTAAAGTCTACAGGCCAAATTGTCTATCAATTAACTCTGACTTCAGAGAATCAGCAAAAATGCAGCTGCAAACAGTAGAACTTTGCTAGGATGAAAATGTCTTTCCAACTATGTAGTTTTGAAAAAGCCTAGTCTTTCAAGGTCCTATTTTTGAGAAAAGACAACAATTAACTCTTCATTTCTGCTACAAACCAGTCCACACTACTTTGATACTTAAGTATTTGCTAAAACTAACTTAGATCATTGAGATTTAAGTACAGTTAAATAATTACATGAGTAAGGACCAATATATGCATACAATAGATTTTTACACTTTTTTATTTGTGATGACTTCACAATCCATTTTCTAGCTTTTACATATGAGCAGCCATCAAGTTCAAGAGAAAAACTACTAGACAAACCACAACAGCAATACTTGCTTAATATTTCTGTTTCTAGGTAAGCCTGTAATTTTTGCTTCCACACAAGTTTTTCCTGACCTTCTTCAGAAATCTAGTCTAGGTCATCACATCATGTCTGAGCCTTCCTGTATCATACATAATTTGTCTGAAAACCTTTGGTTTATGATGTCTTCATTTCTGGATTATATACTTTTATTTCTGCATTCCTTTTGATATGTCATCTCATCTCTCTGTATCTATTAAAATAACAGCTGATGCACATATGAATTTGAATGCCATCCTAAAATGAGTATAGAAGAGGTAGTAAGACTGAGATTAAAAATGTAAATGCAAGAGATGAGACTGGACAGGTTCAGTGGGACAGCTCAGTGTGTGAAAGATGCTCAGAATTTTGGATGATTACCTAAATTTTATTCTGAAAACATTTAGATCTCATTTTCAGAAAGAGCTCAAGCTCAGCAAGACCCCTAATGGGATTATCACTTCCTAATTCTCTCAAAAAAATTTAGAGCAGAGTTAAAATTAAACTGTGGGTGACTGTGAACTGAGGGTTCAATTACACAAATGTGTAATTTTCATTTAGGATGTCTACAGAAATTTAATTAAATGATCACACTGGTGATCACTCAAAGGCTTAACTGGTATCTTACAAAGTAAAGTTGATGTCCACTAAGAAACTCCTGTCAAGAATTGAGAGAGGAAGCTTAAAACGACAAAAAACCAGAGAAACTGACTGACAAAGGGTATCCACATTTGTTAGATTCCTGAAAAGAATGGTAGGGACTAATAAGGAACATCAAGAAAAAACATATGACAAGGTTGAGTGACATTCCACATTTGAGTGGCTAAAGAACAAAGCCGTTAGGAAAACAAAATGATTGCCTGGAGTGCAAAGATCCTGTCAACACGAAAACAAGTGAAACAAACAATTTTACTCTTTTAATTCATATTGAAGACTGTGTCACTGTGATGTAACTGAACTCTTTAAAATCAAATCAATCAATCTCTGTAGCACTTGGTGGAAGAGCAAGAAGCAGAAAATAGAAACCTGACAGCCCAATGTACCTTTGCCCTGATGTTAACTTGTCAACACTTATAACCCCAGAAGGACAAATCAGACAACAGACAATATATAAATTATTCTTAACAGCAGTGACAGCTGCTGTCCTTTTTCTCTCAAAGCATGCAAAACTCACTGGCTTAATTTCATTATTCTTATTATTTGTTACTGCTGTTATTATTATTATTACTACCACTACCAGTATAACTACTTTTTAAAAAATGTCTCCCTAACTTAATCTTTGAGAGATGGATAAAACTGCTGTAAATACAAACGAAAAACAACTACTGTTTTGAATCTTTCATTCTACCACCAACAGGTAAACAAAAACCTTCTCGTTAGCAAAAATGGCTGAGAATGGAAGCAAAATCCCGCTCTTCTGGGTCCCAGAGCTTCCCAGAACTGTGATTACAGCTGCATAGAAATGACATCCAGTGCACTGAACTGCACTTCTGGACTATGGACACTTCAGAAGGTCCTCAAAAACAAAGATAAATCTCCCCACTATTCAAGGCAGGAGCAATGTTGCTTACAGTTCTGCTTCAGAAGTGATGTCCTTCCTGGGCACTGCTCATCGGAAGAGACATGAAACAAATTATACTGTCCTTTGTTCCCTTTCCAGAACTCATCAAACACTGAACAACAAACGTAGAAAGTTCAATTATTTTGATAAAACAAAGTCTTTCAGTAACCCTTGATGAATTCTGCTGTGTTGAAAAGTCAAGAGTTAACTGGAAAACCCCACAAACACTGCTTGGCCTGCTGGGGTATGAATGAAGGATGGAGCTGAGAGTCTTTCAGCATTGTTGAATTGGTAGGCTGAAGCCTGAAAAGCAAGAAAGTTGATCAATTCCCAGAGGAGACTAGGGCCTTTCAGATCTTTCAGGACCTTTCAAGTCATCTGGGAGCTCAGTGAAACCTGAAGTATTTGCTTAATTTCTCTGCCTGAAAGATTGCAGTTGTGGGTGTGAAGGTTTTGGGCACTTCAGACTGCCTTGTGGATTTGTTTTCATTTTGGTGAGCTGCTGCTGTGAACAAAAGATTTGCAGTTTGGTTGGCGGTATATGTAAAGGGGTCTTTTATTGAACATCAGAAAAATCATTATGAATTAAACTATTATGTTTTTATAGGTGAAAAGAGCTAAAGCAATCTAATGAGAGGGAGTCCAGGCATGTTAAAGAGCTGTATAACTTGGAAGCAGCATTTTGCAATGTCTAAACAGTTTGTTCAGGAGGCTGGTAAAAAGTGTGAAAAGAGACAAATTTGGAAGGACAATTAGAGAGGATCAAGATGAAATACTAGCTGTCAGGAAGCAGAAAGTATTTTAAACTAGTGTTAGCAGATGCCTCAAGTATTACTCCGCACAGACAAAAGGGAAATGTGTGTGGAGGTAATCCCACCTCATGAGAATGTAAAAGGGATAGAGTGGTAGGAAAGATAAAATACACTGATTATTGATGTAGTTCTTTTCTTCTCTCTTTGCAGAAGACAGAAATGAAAGCTTTATGAGTCTTTGCAGGTAAAAGGTTATGTAATTATCCAAACATACCTGAATTGTTAGTCAAGGAAGTACACCGAATGTCTAATCTAGAAATTGTCATTTGGTTTTCAGTAGGAGGACTATGTATTTCCTTAGTGGCAGTTAGTTTCTTAGTGAGTGTTTCCCTCTTTGCACTCTGTACCTTTCAATTAAATCCCAGGCTGTGTCAAGAAAATGGAGGTAAAATGAAACAGCAGCCATTCAATGGCTAGAAATAATATGCTTGCCTTTATCTACACACACTGAATGGGCAAAAGGATATGGTAAATGCTCTCAAACCCACATAGGTAAAATACTGTTCTCGTAGCATGAGACAAGCAGAAGGCAGCATGACCCATTGCACAGCAGAGATGGAGCAAACCAGGGGGATCTGAGGCCACACACGGCAGACAGCTTTGCTGTCTGGAACTGCCTCTATTTAAGTCCAATTCACCATTTTCTGTAATGCACATGTAGTGCTTCTGTCTCTTTCATTCGTTCAGAGGTAAGAGGCTATCTGAAAGTATATTTGGGGGAAAATAGCAAACATGAACATCTGCATTCCAAATGGTCACAATATTTTGTGGGGTAACACTGTCAAATTCTTTTTGTTGCTTACTTTCAAACAAAAGGAAGCAATCCAGTAGTAAATATTTGACAGAACAATGAAGAAAACAAATACACAAAAATTCTTGATGTAGGATCAGACAAATGAAAATATGCAAATGTATGTGATCCATTTTTCAGAGCAAAACACTTCTGTATGATGTCTGGTATAATTAAAACTGTGAAAACTTGAAGATCTTTTATATATTTTATACACCTTACACATTTTCAGCTAATCAGAACTGTTTCTTTATTGGCTATTTTATGTGAGTGCTGAATAGCAGTCCCTTTTTGTAGCTTTTTTTTTCCCTACAGCAACTACTGAAGTCTTCATTTACACTGCACAAATTATCCTTAGCAGCAGGTAGGAAGCAATCAGCAAGGTGTAGCTGGCAATAGGTCTATTTTCATTACAAGATGGAGAGAGCCAGGGGACATGACATTTGTCCAACATAGTCAGGGAGGACTCTTTTAGGAAAATCAGCTCTGGAGAATTGTAGTCTTGCTGAGGAGAAATTGAAAGCAGGAAGGTGGGAAAGTGTATGGTTGTTTTGTTTGGTTTTTTCTTACTTTTTCTCATTAAGGTAAGAAAAAGACAGAAGTAAGAAATAATTCAAGTCCTTTAAAAACTTCCTACAGTGCCATAAAATGCATAAAATTCTCCTGCTCTTGAGTACGCTGAGCGTTTCAGAGCATGTCTGTGAAATGATTTCACAGTGACTCGTTAGTAGAACTGTTAGTAACAAATTTGGAGGAGGAGAGCATGAGGATTTTGGAGATGAGAGTCACAGCTAGTGCAGTTATATCACACTGGATAAATTTTTCAAACAATTGTAGAATAAGACAGAGGTGAGATGGAAATGGGCTAAATCATAATGACCCAACTTTACATACAAAATTGAGACACACAAATTCAGAAACTAAATGCCCCAGAGTGTCCCTTGAAGGTGATTTCAGTCCCCCAAAGTTCTTAATTATCTTTTTATGGAGACCATTTTCTCTTGAACTACAGTGGCAGGAATTTCCCCCATTGTATGTTATTATTTCTTGTTTCAGTTCTCCTTTGAGTAATCTCTCTGTTGCCTCCCTTCAGTAAGCAGGAATGTTGTATGTTTTTAAGTATTTACTGAATGTTTTACAAGGAAATATTTTTTCTAGGACTGTAAATGCAAAGAACTCATCTAAGCAAAGGAATGCCCAGCAGGCTGTATTTTCTTTCCTTTTTAAATAATACATTTGCTTGCTACTGGCCTTGGAAATAAACTTCCTCCTTTACCATGGAATAAATGTATCTTCTTAAGTTCCAGGGTAATAACTCTTTTTTTTCATACATAGTCAAGAAAAATTCCTAATAAAGTGAACACTGTAAACTCAGGCTTGAATAAAGGCTACCATCTTTAGCTAAAATTATTAAGTATAGAGGCATCTTGATAAATTCTTATATAAGTATATCTTAAATGTAATCTTCTTAAGAACATTGGTATTTGCATTTTTTTACCTGAATAAAATCCCTATAATACAGATGAAATTATGCCTTTGTCAGGGATGGTGAAATGAAGTATCACTGCTTGCTCCAGAAGTCTGCAGCACTGCAGGATAGTGAACTCTTCTCTTCCGAGTCCTAGCTTAGCACTTGAACCACGGGAGAAACCTGCCTCCATCTTCAGGCAATTATACCTGTAAACGAAAATGGAAAGGAAAATACACCAGTTTGCATCTCTTCACACATCATTCACCTCTCAGAACCTGAGGAAAAGGACACTGTCAAGTTTTCTCAAGGAAATTCTCTCTTGTGACTTTTTTGTGGGATATAGAATCCCAGGTCTTTCCCAAGTACCTAACAGTTAACTGAGACATATGAAGCAAATGAACATTGGATGGGCAAGTTAAGTTGTTGCAAAAGAATTTTTCTAAGGATTTGAATTTAATTTTAAAATCTAAAGGCTAGGACATGTAATGGCTAGATCTTAAACAAATGCATAAAATATAAACGTCACTTCAGCAAACTCACATGGAGTACTTCTCCCCATAGAAGACACAGTACACCTACAAGTTCCAGAGAGTAAGAGGCATGGAGAAGAGTTGTAAAGCTGGGTGAGGGCAGAGGGAAGAAAACAAATAGAGAAGAATAGAGCCAACCCCCGTCTTATCTTCATGGAAAATCTCCAAGTTACCCTCAACTGTTGGCCTGAAATGCTGGTTCACTCCTGATTTCAGGAAACAATTATTCTCAGATCAACACTTTGCGTTGTTTGGTATTGGATGACACACCTTGTAGGGGGTGAATACCCTTTTAGGCTCTTTCAAATGCCTCTAATGCCAACTGGGCATTGCAGAAAGTCATGCTGTTCAATATTGGACAATTAAAATTCAAAAAATGAAACAGGCCTCAGTCTCACTGTCTCCACATCAGTTCTGAATAACTGAGAGAACTCAAGTTCCAGTTTCACTTTTTTTTAGATGATTAATTTATCTATATATTTTCCTTTAATTTTTCTGCATCACAATCTCATTGCCTAAGGCTTTGCATGGTATTCTTAATAACAACCATGTATCACTCACCTCACTTTGCAAAGAGGATTAAGCAAGGATGGTGCACTACTCACCCTTGATCCTGTCTGCTCATGTCTCCAGACTACACTATCTCTGTATGGTTCTATAGAGATACTTCATCAGCATGAAATTGTTATAGAATAAAGCTTCTTGCTGCAAATAAACACCAAAACATTCCTTTACATGTTCCCATGAAAACAGTTGGTATCTCACAGGCTAAATTTCTCAAATCTAGAAATCTCAGTCAAAATCCTTGAAAACAAAGATATCAAGCATGGCTATTTTGAAATTAGGTGGTTTTCAAAATTGTTGCAGCCATAGACAAAGATTATGTTAGGAAATTTCAGCAGCTGCATTCACTGAAGAATGTATGCTCTGATCTGGACTCTCCCAACCTCAAATACTCATTAATACAGGGTATGTGCTCTCTTCTGTGCTCTCTTTGTCGCACAAAACAAGGAACCTGTAAGAAAACAGTGAAGAGAAAAAAAAGTTTTGAGTTGAACACTGAACTTTCCAGTTAATTATTTTCTTGTTGCACTGTATTAACTTAATTCTATGAAATGATCCAATGGCAGAAAACATAGGTATAGCTAAACCTGTTAACTTTAATTTCTCCTTAATTTCCAGGTGAAAAGAATTTGTTCTCACTCCTTGCCAACTGACTCAGGTTAAAAGCTTCTTTATGTACTTGAGTTGGTGCAGCAAATTTAACTTTTTACTTTCATATTTGTTGTGATGTACATCTCTTGCTGCACTACAATATATCCTTTGTTGTACCAGTTTAAATATCGTCCATACATGAAAGGCAATGAAATTCTATCAGCAAGTTTTTTCTGAAAGCAAGCTGTGTTGGAACAAAATCAAAGAAGAAAATAAACCCATCCTGCTCCTCTCCAGCTTTCTAAAACTTTCTCAAGTTCTGGAAGATGGGAGAGAAATGCAATTAAAACAATTCACTAAGTGCTTTATTTGCCACCTGCCATTCATTGAATACCTGCTGATAAAAGTGAGTTTTTTTACTTGCAGATTTGTCCTGATAGACTGGAATTATGAAAGTTCACAAGTGCTCCAGGAGACACATGAGGATAAATATAGATTCAATCAAATCAAATCAAGTTTGGCAGTAAAGATGTAAGAAGTGAATTACTTTCAGCTTGCCCCAAGTTTTTTAACAGAACCAGGACAGTTTATGAAGGCAATTTTGTTTAAAAAAATGTAGAAAACCTTGTACTGTTCAATTCTTCTGTTACTGTTAGTTACACCATTCCCAAGATGTTACATTTTTCAATAGGTATTTTATCTAAAACTTATCAAATGTTCAGAGGTGCTTACGTAATGTTATTTTAATTAAACCTTTTAACTGTCACTTTTTATGCTATAATGTACTTGTGACGTAACTACATTAAATTTTCCTATCCTTATATCAACATACTCACTGGCCAATTTCAATGAAGGTGTATGTCTGTGTTAGTGTTTTGTATTAGATATTCCCTGCTCTTCTGAAGTGAATGTCCCAGCTGTTCCTCTTCACATTGCTGTGGGTTGCACAGTGGATTTGGTTCCTTCTGAGCAAAACTGACTCAAAGATGAAGGTACAGGAGAGCTGTCACTTCATGGCACTGGACAAGAGCAAGCCTGAAGCAGCCAATCTCCCTACATCCCACTCCATTGTTTGTAGTGTGGTCGTCAGGTACTCAAGACAGGTAATTTGCCTCATATATTTATTTTTGGGGAGTTTTACTAATAGTGTAGGTTGGTACACGTTTGTGAAGAGAGAATCTTGTATTACACAGCACTGAAAGTGCTGAAAAAAATCCCTTGCTGGACGTCAAAAAACAGGTTGAGGAGGGGGGAAAAGAAACGTTTTCCATTCGTGTTATTGCTTAGAGATCTGCATGTGAAGAATCAGTTGGTGCAATAGTGAGGTGACATGAATGTGCCAAGCCAAGGTAGCTGGGAATGCAAGATTTGAACATTGATTCCAACTGTAATTTTCAGTACCAGTAACTAAATGCTGCATCAAAATTTTCTTCCTTTTTACATATATCTTTTTCCTCCTTGCTGGTTGCCTCTTACTGTAACTGTAGAGGAAAAGTATATGTCTTCAAAACGTACTTTTCTTTTAATTGGAGAGCTTTTATAACTGACTCTTACACTGTTTACTAAAATGCACCTCATCTTACTGATTAAAGATGTTGGAAGAACTGTTATCTGCAGCACATCTCTATGTCATAAATCCATATGATCAGATAGAGTAGACCAGAAACGTTCTGCTAGTGCTAAAGTTTGTGTGTAGTTGACAGTGACTATTCATCTGACCTTATAAGTTAGATCATGGAATTCATTCAAATTCAGAAGTCAAATACATAATGTAAGTTTGAGAATGTAATGTAGTCACAGCCTCAAAACTTAGTTATATGAAAAAAGGGCAATTAAAATTCAGTAGTCAATTTTCATTGCACGTACACTTATGAAACCATAGTGTCCTGTTGGTATACACAGACCTCCCTCATCTTTTGAGGATATTAAACACAGGTATCATGTGTAGACAGTCATACTGATTCTGATTTTATTTTAATGTTCACCTGAATACTTTCCAATTTTAAGATGACAAATACCTGAGGTCAAGATAGTGACAACAGATTCTTAGCACCATTGACAAACTAGGATAAATTTTTTTTGTAAAAATGTCAGAATTACCCAAGTAAAGTTTATAAAGTGGTTTATTTTATATTAGTGTCCTTATGAACCAATTGACTCGGATTATAATGTCAGCATTTACAACACCTATAAATATAGGGCTTTATAATACCACAATGGGCAGAGTTTCATTTTAGTAGATATGGGAGGTGCAGCATTTTCATTTCAGCAAGTCGTTCTAAGAACAAGGTCACTATAAAATCATTCCTTGAACAGACAGTTAGGAGGGAAATCTAAAATGACTCTTTAGGGATTTTAACTGGCATGTGGTAAAGACATAGTTAGGTTCTCAAGTATAATAATTTTAAGTGAAACTAAAAAGTAGTCATTTCTGTAGTTAAATGCTTCAGGTCTGTGATTGGCTCAGTTTCTTAATCTTCCATAATGGATGTAAAACAAAAACTAAAATAAAGACAGCGTTTTTGTTAATCCACCAATAAGATGTTAATTGCTTTTACATGGACCATGCCAAGGATATATATATATATATATATATAAAAGAAAGCAAAATAATTAATGCTAAAAGTTTCTTTTAAACTAAAAAACCCCACAAAACCTATGTAAAAAGTTGGTAGTTTTTTTCCCTCTAATGAAATGAGCTCTTTACATATAAATTATATTGTAATAACAGAGCTCCCTGGTGGAAAAGAGTTCCTTCTCCTGCTGGCAAAAATTAAGATAATCACAGATGGCTAATGATCAAAAATACTGACTGACAGCTCTGAAGTACAAGGCATAGATAATATTCTCAGAGCTACAGTTTATTTATACTCAGAACAGGCTTTAGGCACCCACAAAACGTGCATTCATGATGTCCTATTATAAAGGAGATCTTTTAGCCACCAGTTCCTGTGGCCAAGGTTTTTCCTTAAGACTAAACTGATCTCCATGATTATTTCACCAAAATACTTGTGTTTAAGTGTACCAGTTATTTGAAACAATCTGTAACTAGCTGAATTTCCTTAAACATGTAGACTACTATTTTTAGTAGCATTATAACTAAAAGGTATATTTTGAGTTCTTAGAAATACTGTACTATACTTCAGGGTTTATACACTGCAGAAGTCAGTGAGGGCAAAGAAAGGGTACTGAAACTCATTAGTTTCTTGTATTTGAATGATGGTGTACAAAGTGTCTGGTTTCTTTGGTAGTGCTCAAAAACCTGTAAGGAGTTTGGTCTGGCTCCCGCTTAATGTTAGTTGAAATGTTTACCTGATTCAGTCAGGGTGGATGAGCTTATAGATAATTCTAGTTTTCTCAAATGTTTCTTATTTATCACTTTATGGCTCCTTTAAAAACTTTGCTAAACATTTTGTAGATTAGAAACCTATCTTTGATTTCAAAGCACTAACTGTGCTTTAGGCTTGGGATTGTTATAACCTTTCAGTACATCTAACATGCAACATCAAATGTTTTCTAATAGAATGTCTGCCTTATTGAAATATAATTTCTAGCTCCTTTAATGTAGACGAAAAGCTGGAGACATATTCCAGACCTATTTAAAAGGCTTGATAATAGGAATGCCAGTTTTAAATACCCCCAAAATATTATCAATTGTGTATGAGCAACATTTCCTATGAAACATTATGCAGTAATGGATATCTGAAAAAGTCTCTGCTTCTTTATCCATTTAACTTTCAGATTCATATTGCAAAGATATCACAAAAAAGGGCGAAGTTCTTTGAAGTTTGCTATTGATTTTTTTCTGAATTTCAGCAACCAGGAGAGAGGGAGAGAGGGGGAGAGAGAGAGAGAGGTGCTACTTATGGAAAGTCTACACAAAATTGCACGTCACTGGACACCTGTGAATGCAGAAGGGAATTTTCAAAATCCAAAACTGTAGGAAAATTTACAGTCAGAATTTGCACTTGCTTAGATTATGCAGTTCATCTCCACAAGCAGCATAAACCAGGCTTCATTAATCACAGAGCTCCTGGAAATACTCGCTTAATAAACCTTTTGATTTCCAACAAGGCATGATTTTTGGACATAGGCTAATGATTTTTGTGCTGACAGCAATAACCTTGCTGATAGGTTGCATAGTCTCAGACTTCAATGTAGGTTCACATTGTTTTCATTCAAATGTCTGACTGGACCCTGCTATATGGGCTGGGAGCTTTGGATATAAGCAGCACCCATATATCAACACAGCTCCTGTTGTGCCAGAACAGCGTAAATTTTACAATGGCAGGCATGGAGCTGGAGTAATAATACAAACTTTTCCCCATGCAGACAGTATTTTTGTAGCAATGTTAAACTTCATCCTAACTGAAATAATTTCAGCAAGTAAGTTATTTCATCTAAACACGTGCCATTTATAGGTAAGTCTGTGACTTACTAGCATTCTAGCCATAACAAATTTATCAAAAATGACTTCTTAGGGAAAAACCTGATACACAGTGTTACGTTAACAGCTCAGAAGTCAGTCATAGAAAAGGCGGAGGGGGAGAGAGAGAGAGAGATTGAGAGAAAGAATTTTTTTTTTTTTTTTAATAAAGGAGGTTTTAGAAGCTGCAGGGGCTTCACAAACCAGCACTTTTTAAGAGCATGTATTCATTCCACCTCTTTTGAAACCCAGTTACAGCTAAGTGAACTATCACAACTAAACTATTTCACTGAACTGAACAACAATAAACCAAAACGAGTAGAAGTACTAAAAGCATGCCTGAGGCAACAGAAACTTTGGTGTTAATTTCCATCTCTTTCAAGTGCATTTGATGAATGATGTGACAAAAGAATCCTAATTAAAGTCGAAATCCTGAATACTAAATAAATTAGAAGTGCCACTACATTCATCTTCTACAATGATAATACTGCCACTTCTACTCCTTCTCCGTGCCCCTTTGCTTACATCTGTGGCAGTAACTCAGCAAAGGGCGCTGCCAGCACAGATGGGGAAATGGATACTCTTCCCCAAACAGAGAGATAATAGGACAGGCCTCTTTGTTTCCCTTCACTGCCTTCAATTTACACAAAGAAATCCTACCAGAGGCATTCAAAGTATTTTTAGGTATATATTTTTCCTCTCAAATGACTTAAAACTTGACAAGTGACACTACACTATCTGGTCTTTAGTGGCCTTAGAAAAGTTGCTGTGTTTATGGCCATTAAATTTTTATTTCTTTTATTACTGGAGAATCATTAAGTATATATATACTTGGAGTAATATATAATCCTAATGGGTTGGAAAGCAACACTGAAGGGATGAAATTCTATGGCTTGTGTCACACAAGCCAGGCAAGACAATCATAAATGACCTTAAAATCTATGAATCTTTCAAGGAGCTGCCCCATTCAATAAGCAGACTGGAACATGAATTATGACTCCCAAGAGACATCCTTTCCCTGCTCCCCTTTTGTTCCAGGGAGCAACTCTGAAATACTTCAGGAGAAGTTTATATCCCAAGTGTGCCCAAGTGTGCTTGTCTTTTTCCGTTCTCTTTCCACTCCTTAGAGCAAGAGGGTTGTCAAGAGAGGAGGTCCTTCTATTCCCACCACAACTACGCTCAAAATCTGCCAATGCAAACAAAAGTGGTGCTTCAGTGTCTCCAAATCCCATTTGTACTGTCTAAGGCCTGTGACAAGAGAAGGCCTGAAAGGCTGTAGTTAATCAAGAACTCAAAGGGAGCCATGTAGTCCAATCTCTCAGTCACTGACTATTAGTCGGTGACTAATAGTGCCTGCTTGTTAGAAAAAAATGTAAACACATAATAAACATGTAATGATACTTCTCCAAATTTTTCTCCCAGTTCATAGCAGTTTATAGCAAATTCTGATTCAGGGCTCATAACTTTCTATTTAATGTCTCATGAGGTACTGCACATGCACAGAACACACATGACTTGACTGATGTGGTTAAACACTGTAACTGCATAGGTCACACCAAGTCTCTTCTTTAATGTTCTTGCAGTGACATCACAGTTCTTGGCTCCTTCTAAACAATAGTTTCCTTTGTATTTTCTAAATTACAAAAAAATCCATTTTAATTTGAGGTTTTAAACAAGTTTTCAGATTTGTTAGGCGAAATTCTTTTTTTTTTTAGAGGAAATGAAAGAGGATTATCTTAACAATCTAAAAGATAGTTTAATCTAAAACATTAAGACAATCTTAAAAAGATAGATTGTCTGCTTATATCTGTCTGATATATTTTAAGACCTGATTTTACACTTAATCTAGGTTATGACATCGTAATGGGCTACATTTTTTGAAAGTACTGTGAATGAAAACACAGCTTGTGTATATGTGGTATATAATTTCCAGAATTCTTGGAATTCAGTATGTGAATTTTGCAGCCCTAATTTTCTCCTTTGAATTTTGGACTGATGTTTTAGAAAGGATATTTTTTGATTATAACTGTAATAATGATGATTTCAGTGATCAGAGTGGATCATTGGGTTAATTATTCTATATGGGTAACTATAGATAGGTTTAATAAATTGCCTAAATGGGAGAGACATGCTGAGACACATATTGCATAAGAACAATTGAATATTTGCAGAGCCAGCTCTTGAGATTTAACTTTGCATTCAGCTACCAACAGCAAAATATTTTATTTCCAATACCACTCCAGGTAAAGAAAATTTTCAACCCATCTTTAAAAATTCACAGGATAACTAATTATCTTACTAATTCTCTCTCACACAAACACCCTGTGATACAAGTATGCAACTTGGATTTTCCTCTGTGCTTAAAAACCACAGTTTGACAATCAAATATCAGACTTCCAATTTTTCCTGGCTTTTTGAATGACTTCATATGACTCATATGTCTTGAGGTGATGGTCAAGAATAAAGAAGGGAAGCAAGAGTTATTTGAAAGAATAAATTGTCAGAACTCGAGAGCTTAGTAATTCATGTTTCTGCTTTGTAACAAAAACATGAACTGAAGCAGGATGGACTTCTCTAAACTAAGGCAAGAAAAGAACCTGAAAATTTAACTTGCCTTTTTTCATGTACATTACTAAAGAGTTCAACAAAGTCACTGCAAGCTTTCCTTTCTTAGGGATAGACTAGATTGTATTTGGTCTTCACCATCACTTTGACTTCATTATCACTGACCTTGATCCTTTCTGCCACTGTCTGCTGTGATCCCTGGGGATTAAATGCTCAAAGGTTATCGACTTACATACGTGTATATGAGTTGTCATCTCTGGATTCTTAATAATTGATTGCCAAAGCACTTTTGCACCATGCACCTTGCTTGTTTTGGCAGAACAAGTGCCCTTTCTTAGCTCGATGTTCAGCTACTCTTCTTTAGGGTATGTGAGTGTCAACTGGTGCGATAAAGCGTAAAAATACAAGCTTGTCAGTAATGACCCAGTTGGTAGCCAGAAGAATACTTGGCTAAAAAGTCAGAGAAAGCTTTTCAAGTTCTTGTGCTGGCTTTTTTGCGTTTGTTTTTTGTTTTTTGGTTTTTTTTCCCTGAGACTGTTGAAAAATGTAGCAGAACCTATTTTCATTAAGAGAAGTCTAAATTTGACAGGGAAATTCAAAGGAAAGTATCCTCTTCAAGAACTAGAGAAGAAAAAAGTGTTCTGGTCAATATTTCCAAACATGAAAATGATCTGAAATGAGTTGTAAAACTACTACTGAGCCAAAAAAAAATCATTTAAAAAGAAAAATTTATGTCTGGTCTGAGATTTATGTATCCTATGAACATACAAGTTGTTGGGGTTTTTTAAAGTTAAAACCTTTTGTTAATTTTGGTTAGGTTTCTTGGTTGGGTTTGGGAATTTTTTTTTAAATTTTTAAACTGTCCTATTTTCTGTCCTATTTTCAGTGGTTTTATTGAGGATTGTTCATGCTAGTGAAGACCAAATTACATAAAACTAGTGGCCTTGTATGTTGATTAAGCTTAGAAAACAAGGTTAACTGAACACAATAATTTCTTAAATTTGTTTCACACACCAGAAAGGTAACAATAGGTTTTGCAACACAAGTTTTTTTTC
This sequence comes from Ifrita kowaldi, assembly GCA_013398055.1. NCBI lineage: Eukaryota > Metazoa > Chordata > Aves > Passeriformes > Cinclosomatidae > Ifrita > Ifrita kowaldi. The sequence goes on along the minus strand of VZRS01006731.1, from coordinate 33,499 downwards.
AAGAGGTTTAGTCTCAGAGACATAGAGGAACATCCTTTTGTTAGCAGACAATGTTTTCTGGAGCTGTAGCATGCTATTGTCACCATAAGAAAAATCTGTAATGTATTGGACAGAGTAAACTGTTCCTGTTGTGTAATGCTTCCCTATCTCTCTAAAGGCTTAGAACATCTTTTATCACAACAGGGGGAAATTTGGATCTTTTATCAACTAGTTCAAAAAGCATTCCATTTAAATAAGGTGTCTGGAACTGTAGTCTATGGCGATAATCAGTAGCTTATTAACCTTAATCATAACAACACATTATCACTATTTGGTTTCATGTTGACTAATTTGCAGAACAATGGGGAAGAGCACACTCAGCACATAAGACTGTTCCTAGTTCTTGGCACTGCATAAATACAGTGACCCTCACTTGAAATGTCAGAGACTTGAGAAAAAGCTGTATCATATGATGAAGGAAGAGAGTCGGGGAAAAGAGGATCATGTAATCAGAGAGTTAGTTAAAAAGTAAACACTTGTTAAACCTCTGGACAAAGTGAGACCATCATCAAACAGATACCCAGAGCACAGAATAAAGGTCAGTTACCTTTTATCATGTTTGTGTAGCTTCAGTTAAACTAACAAGCAGCAGCATGTGCTTAGGGTCATAGTTAAACACTTTTGCCTTGATAAATGAGCTGTGTATTAGGTGCTTCCCTTTCAAGAGCATGGCCATATTGGAACTCTGATCTACAAAAAAAAAGATATCAGAAAAGGAAGCAATTTACCTGGGGGCAGAAATCAGTCATTTCAGGTGGTAGAAGGAAATAGTAACATGTAAAATAATAAAATAATAAGTCAAAACAACTAAAATGAAGCAGAGAAACCTCAAAAATAAAACAGATCACTTCAATTTTGGGGAGCAAAATTGCAGAATTTTTTCTTTCCAGATTTCTCAAAATCTCCAAATACTCTTTGTCTTGAGCTATTTCAGTGTTAAAGGTACCTCTCCTCATAATTGCACACTTCTTATGAAAACTCTGGTTCTTGATCCTGATGATTTTACTATTTCATATGAACCACATATAAATCTACTGTTAAAGAAGAAATACAACCATAAACCTTACAAGGGATTTAGATGTCACCATCCTCAGAGGAGGGAAGGTAGATGAATAAATGACACCTTCTGAAATCATGCTATATGGTGTATAGACCATGCTATATAACAGTTTCACTGAGTTCATTCAAAAAAGGAATTTTTAGAGTTATTAATTTCTTAGATACTGAAGGACTACAATATCTTCAGTGGGGAAAAAATGCTAGAACTGCAACATACATGGTAACAGCATTACAACAAAATAACTTCAAGAAGTTTTAGGTTCCATATTATGAAAATAATGTTCCCAAAATTGTTTACAAAAAAAAATTCAGGCGACAACACCCCAAAATTCATTAGAAACAGTTCTACTATATTAAACAAGAAGAAACACGAAAACCTTCTGCCTTTTCACTGAATTATGTTACTGTACCTCTTTAAATGTATACTGCAGCTAAGTAAGTACTGTGTCACAGCACAGCAAAGTTTTCTCGCATGATTTGCACTTCATAGGAAAATGCGAATGTGCAAACTTCAATTAGCCAGAGCATTCACACAGAGTAAGATTCTACTACAGGCTAAACTTTTTAATGGTCACAGAATCACAGAATGGAAGGGTTGGAAGGGACCTTAAAGATCATTAATTCCAACCTTCCTGACATGGGCAGGGACACATTCCACTAAACCAGGTTGCTCAAAGTCCCATGCAGCCTGTCCTTGAACACTTCTAGGGATGGGGCATCCACCACTTCTCTGGGCAACCTATTCTGGTGCTTCACCATCCTCATAGTGAAGAATTTCTTCCTTATATCTAATCTAAACCTGCCCCTCTTCAGTTTAAAGCCATTACCCCTTGTCCTATAAGTACATGTAATAAGTACCTCTCCAGCTTTCTTGTAGTCCCCCTTTAGGCACTGGAAGGTGCCAGACACTTCTGAACAGTGTCCAGACCAGGCTGAACAACCCCAGCTCTCTCAGCCTGTGTTCATAGGAGCGGCGCTTCAGTCCTCTCATCATCGTCATGGCCCTCCTCTGGACTTGCTTCATCACAGCCACATCCTTCCCATGTGGTTGCCCCACACCTGGACAATGCTTCGTTATACCTGTTTCCATGGTAGAGAGAATGGTAGCAATATGTTTACACTTTGATAAGAGTTCAAAAACTGTTTGCTGTAAATCACAGTAGGATATCACTATCACAGTGGCAGTGGTATTGCAGCCATGAATGTTAAAAGGTCATAAATTTTTTTTTTTTAGTAGATCAGTTTGTAATGTTGAAAAAAATTATAGACCAACTCTTCTTCAGATGTCATACACGACAGTGAGTCATAATATATTCAAAAATTTCTATAAAAACCACTAGAAATACTTGTTCTTCCTTCAGAACAAATTTGCTTTGGTTTCCTTCTCTATTCTTCTTATGTTCAATTAGAATAGCAAAACACATGAAAATTTCTCAAAATGTCAAATCAGTTTGAAACATTGTAGTCTATGTTCTGATATTAGAAGATTTGAAATTACAATGAATGGTATTTCACCAAGAATTTATTTGGCACATGTCACTGCCCTAGACAACAATTATGTGGTAAAGTATCTGATAAAGATCTGCAGCGATTTGGGTTCTAAATCTGCTAGGCACTAGACAGTAAAAACCCCCAGTAATTCACACAAGCCATGGGATGGGACCGAGAGAGAAATGTCTCACATGTACTATACATGAAAGGACAGTGATTCCTCAAAAAAAATTAGCTTATGCCATATAAACAAGCTTCCAGTTCAGGACACTGGGAGCAAATATCTGTGTACATCTACATATTTTTATCTTCAAAATATTTCTATATGTAATTTATATTGCTTATAAATAAACAAAGAGTCACAAAACTAAACTGTAACTAAAACGGTATCTTCATTTCATTGCAATGATTAAATTTATCAATTATTTTGTAAAAGTGTAGCTTACAAATTCAAGAATTTGAACTTTACTGAAGAGTCCTGTGAAGAGATTCCACTGTTAATATAAGTATGATGGTCTGTTCCAAAATAATGGAGAAAATGTATCTGATTTTTGCATTACTCTAGGTAAATATTGACCATAAAATTCAAGGACTATTGAGACTTTACCTAAGTGGCAAACAGTAAATGTAAAAACTGGAATTAACTTTCTGTGTGTTATTGGGTATCTTATGATAAACTACGAAAACATTTAAGTGTAAAAAAAAAAGCTGATCTCTTCTCTTGTCCTGCTGACTCTTAGTCTTTCATCACACATTTTTCTTATGCAGCCGAACAACATCAGTTCAGAACATAAGATGCAACCGTGTCTTCACTTAATAAAGAGAGAATATTTTTATTCAGCATTTATGTTGATATTTTAAGTATCATGCACACTGCTAAGTAGTCATAAGATCAAATGCACTTTGGCTTGGTTTCTACATAAAAATTAGAAGGTGTTAATTTTATTACCACTCTGGCAACATATTTGAAAGCATATTAATGAATGGTAATGTCATATGCTTAGCCAAAAGAATTCCTGAAGTCAGAGTGCTATTTTATCTGCTTTAAACCTTTAGTAATAAGGAGTTGAATGTGTATTTTGATAAGTGTTTTATATCCTGTTAGCCAATAGTTGGATGCAACTGAAAAATCTCCTACTATGTACACAGAAATCATGCTGTATTTTGGTAAAACAGTAAAGCTGATGACAAAAGTGACTGAATTCCAATAGAATCTATCAAAAATATCCAGACAAACACAGAAAGAATTATATTACTCAGCTGAAGAATTTTCCATTTGTCAAGATAAACATTCTTGAGTTTTTATTTGGTTTATTTTAAGAAATTCCAACCAGTTTGGATAATTAATTACATGGAAATCACTATGAAACTATTTAGGTTCCTTTAACAAAATATTTCACTTTCTTTTTCTTGCAATTTTTTCAGTCCCATAAGAGGCTGAATTCATCAAGGAATTAGATGAGAAATGAAAGTTTCTGTTTTAGAAAACAGAATGGCAGCTAGACAACAGAAAACAGATGCCAATTATTTGCCAGTGTCTGCGGTAGAACAAAACACTTCATGACATTTACTTTGCCTTAGCAAGGCTGCCGTTGATGTCAGTCAGCAGGTTCAGAGAAGAGAGTTTATATAATCTAGGGTTGAACAAAAATTCTTACACTTTGGTAAAGATGACAAGATGAAAAATGTATAGTACTTTTTATAGAGTCAGCTATAATACCACAATCTGAAATAATGCTCTCTTACTCTGTAAAAAAACCAGAGTTGTTTAATAAATTAAGTGAAAACAGAATTTGCACTTCTTAGACGTAGAAGCCACAAAATAGTATTTGTTTTGTCACACATTGAACAGGAAAGAATTCAAGCTGTGCAATAGAAAATAAAATATTTTGTCAGTACATTGGCTATTTTTATTTGTCCTGAGTACACATTTGTAAGATGGGCTACTCTTTATCACATGCCATCCAAGGAATCCAGGAGCAAGTGCCATGCTGCTAACCTTTAACACACTGAATCAACATGGTATATATTAATCATAAAAAGTCAGACCAGCAGTAAATAATTCTGTTAAGCTAGGAGCTAGGACAACATTTGAAACTTTCAGTTTGGACCTGTAATATTTTTTATGTAGCAAACACCCTAATTAGATGATTACACTGACAAAACATGGTATGCTGTTTGTGGTTTACCTATTGTTTGTCCGGATATTTTTGATATTAACAGGAACTGTATAGACAAAATGCTTCTGGAGATGGAAACTGTACTCCTGTTAGGAAACTACGTCTGCATCATTCTTCCAGCCAGATCTTTCTTGCGCCAACTAAGTCTTAGATTAAAGACAAAGAATATTCACCCAAACAAGAGTGTCTTGAAAAACAATGCTGGTAATGGAAGATAACGCAGCTGAATGGTTACTTTTTGTGCAGGGCTATATATACAACACAAAAATCCATGAGAATCCACAAGGGGGGGAAAAAATGGTGCATTTGTTGACATCTGGTCTTTTAAATAATTACAGAACATAATTACCGTCATTTCATATGGGAACATCTGCTACCTGTAATATCTGTAATATCGCATGTTCTTCCCTAACGGAGGGGCTCAGTGTAACAGTGCAACCAGCGGAGGCCCAAGCATGTCTAGCGATGGGGAAGGAGTTCCATGTGACCTACCAAGCACCATCTTTCACATCAGTCCTCCTGGCCTGACTCAAGAAAGAGATGTCTGTAAAGGCCTTTTTAACCACATTGTCTGTGTCTTCAGTTCCGCTTGTACTTTTGGAGCCTTTCGTTACCGTGGGCCTACCACCACTCTGTCAGTGACACCACTTACAGCTTCAGTCCGTTTGCCTCTTTACATTCCCCCCCCGAAATACTGATAACTTTAAAGTGTAGTGATATCCCAAGTATGCAATACCTCAACCACCTCACTGAATACCAGATAAGAACAAATCACCAAGTCTCATTCAAAAAACTGTTAGCACAAAATTCTGGCAGTCACATAAATGCAAGACATAAATACCTACTGTTTTGGTGGCTGTGCTTCTGAGAGATTAAGTGGAGATAAGTGCCTGTGAGATTTTAGCAAGGTTTTCTCGGGGTCAACACACATTTTGAAATGAGCCACAACACAGAGAACAAAATAGGTGAACAGTGCAGCTCCAGGATGACATCACTGCAGCACAGGGCCCAAATTCTGTTAGTAGCTATTTCACACAGTCAACCTTTTCTGCAGTTTTAATTCACTGGTTTTTGGGGTTTTTTACATGGTTATTGAAGTCTGCAAAACATGCTTACTTTACTGAGGTTTTTTCTCTGAATGTACCTGCTTTCCCATAATAATAATAATCATCTTCACAGGCATTTTCATTAATATTTTCTAGAAATGGAATTTATAACTTGATAATATTGACATTTCTGGCAAAAAAGATTCACCTAAGAGTGTGAAGCATGTTGTGCTATGGCTTTACTTAGAAAAGATCTTTTTGTTAGGAAAAAAAAGGTGACTTTTCTATTAGTCAAGAATTCCCACTATAAAGAATCAATCTCCACTTAGCACATTTCTTTCAAATTAAGCAAGGGCTAAGCAAGACTAACACATCCTCCCTGGATGATGAGCCAGCATGCTGAGGAAGAAAGTCTGAGAGGTGGAGAATGACTTAATGATGTCATGGGGAACACATTGCTGTGGCCCAATAGTACATCTTTTACTCCTGTGAATAGTTCCACTGATTTCAGGTGAATAGTCCTGCAGGATTAAGGCACTGATTCATAAATGTTTTAAAACAAGGCCAAAGCCCCGGTCATATTTTAAGTCTCAAAGACAGGGTAGTTTCTATCTAACCTAATAGATCAGAACCTCCGCTTGCTCATTAGCTGAGGACCTCTGCCCTCCTTATTAGGCCCAATTTTCTCAGATGAACTGTCAAATGGAATCTGCCGCAAGTGTACACAGGACAAATTCCGTGTCATTAATGGAACAGGTGTTTAATGATTTTGGATGCATCAACATTACCCAGCTTCTTAAAAGATGTATGTATCTCTCATGTATAATAGTGGCTGCAACACCAGGGATCATTTTCAAAAAAGGTTGGCACTTCCCAGTCTATCAAATCATCAGCTTTATGTGCTTGCCTGGTGAATTTATTCAAAGAGATTTTAAAATCCTGAAGTTAAGGAACCAAACAGTGTTTAGGATTCCTATTGCTAGTACTTATGGGGCAGTACTTCAGCCTCCACTGAAATCAGTAGGGTGTTATGTAAGGCCACAAAGGACTTAGGACTCATTAACAGTAATATGAAACTTTCACGCAAGAAAGGTTACATTTACTTTAGAAGTTTTATTTTAAATAAAAGTTCGTAAGTCAAAAATGTTTTAAATTGTGGATAACTACAATTAACATTTTTTGTCTATACAAACTATGAACAGATGTAAAATCAAGCTTTTACCACAGTGAAAACCATGCATTTGACTGAAAACCATGCATTTTGACTTCACACTGGACTTTAGCACAGTTTATTTCCTGATTTTATCCCAGCCACCTTATTTTCCATAGTGGAATAAAAGTGAAAGGGTTTAGCAGAATGAGCATATCAAGTCACATGGCACCCTCCCAGAAAGGAATGGGAAGATGAAAGAAAGATGCCTATACCAGGACGGGAAAGACTTATTTTGAAAAAAACTTTTGCATGAAAATGTAGATAAAAAGAATAAGAGATTTTCCTAGCAAAATTAGGTCAACTGCATTTCAAACACTAAATCTCACTCAAAGAGGAATGAAGAGTTGTCATGTTTCTGTTACAGCTACTAATCTCTGACTTTATTCAGGCTTTTGTGTTAGTGTGAAGGATCTTTGCTGTCAAGAGCAAGGGGATCCATATTAAGAAGCCCAGCAAACTTAGACCAAAAGAACAACTTTCTCTTTTTGATGGAGACTTTTTGTACTCTAATATTCTGTCAAATTCAAATTACAGTTAATTCGGAACAATATTAAACAGGTGGTCTCTCTGTGCAAGGAAAATTGCCACGATGAGCTGAGAAACAGTCTTTTTAACAGGACATCTAAGGTTGCATATCAGTGAAGAACAATGCACACCCAACTCCCAGCAGCTTCTTGCAAAGCCTTGCTGCTTAACGCAAGCTGCTAATGATCCATAAGCCAAGTGACTTTGGCCGTGGGTAATTGAGGAGTCCCAGCTATTTTCTGATGTACCAGATTGCCTGTGGTGGCAGCCAGAGATGGCAAGTATTCAGCCATCACAGCTGAAATCATTGATATTCACTTGCCAACAAATAACTAGTTGGTCCAAGAAAGCACTTTAATGGATTTCTAACCGGGGAGACTCCACAGAGGCTAAATAACGTTTTAGACAATCTAGGACTTTTGATACTTGCCCACAGTAATGGCAGATACAACTCAAGACCTGACATGAGAGAGAGATAAAATGGCACTGTAAACTTATGTATAAGTATCTTAAATCTCTATCTCTGCACCAGGCCAGATGACAGAGTGGGTGGGAAGCTAGTGGGCTCAGTGGTAGGTATACTCTCAGGCATCAAGTTATACCAATGACGCATCTTCTCAGACCTCACAATGGAAGAATTATTTTGGTAGCAAATCAGCCATCACTTTTGCTCATAATGCATCTCTTTCTTTAATAAAATTAACATGAGTATATGGCCCCACTATGTAGGACTGAACAGTCTTCTTTTCTCCTCTCAAAATGTTTAGCCTGGACACTTGACTTCTGTCTTTGATTTTCTAGTGGAGGGTCTGTATAAAGAACTCTTTCAGACAGCTGGAGTTTGTAGGTGAAATAGTTGATATAGGATAGTATGCTGTATCACCATTCTTTTTCTTTGAGCTTCCCAATATCACCAGTGGTGAAGGAATTGGGAATATCTGAGTAAACTAATCAGGAACTAATTAGTACTATGCCCCTTTGCCACCCACGAGCAGTTCTGCATAGCTGCCATCTCCTGTTGCATTTCTAGCTCATTAGGATTAGGAATCCCTTGCAGCAAAAGAAGTGCATCTGCAAGAGGCAGCTACACTATGTGGATTCTGAACCTTAGTAGGAGTGAGAAGGTCATGAGTAATGACCTTCACATTCAGAAGGTCCAGCAAAGTGGTGGCAGCTAGATCCCACATACCAGCTCCTCTGACATCTTAATTTAATAAATCCTGTGAGGCTGTGTGTTCAAATTTTCAATGTGGTAGAATAGTGCCCTAGATTGACCCCATCTGAGTTCAGCAAGGTCTGGGCACAGAAGGATGCTTTTGTGAGAGGCAGCCCCAAAGCTGAGCTGACAATGAAGCAGGAGCTACCAGGTCCCATATGGGTTTTGGGTGTTATTTCTCACCTCAAAGATAACATACTGCCTCAAAGAAGCTCCCACAAAGTTCTGAATGCAGGTACTGGCCTTTTTGTGAAGCTTAGACCCTTGTTACATTGGTACATTGAATTTTCTGACAGCAGGAGTTGTTTCTTCCCTGCAAATCAAGAACTTGCCTCTGTGAAAAGCAGTAGTTTCCAGCCTTCCTCACCCTACCATGAAGGCAGCACTGAAGTCACAGGGCAATCTGTGACGGGAAGAGGACCACCTTCTGTATGAACTCAGCGGAAGCAGAGATCTTTCCTGTTTAAAAACAGTATTCAACTTGCCTCCTCACAGAGCAAAGGGCTGCTTTGAAACCATTCTCTTACATCGTCATTACTGTTGGGTTTTTTCCCTTGCTTATAGAGAAACAGGAGACAGGTTTCTTGTGCTGATACTAATTACATCAGTGTGAAAAAGATTCCTACTCACAGCAGTGTACTTTTGAATATGGAAAAAAAAAATATTTTTGTCCAATACAGATGGTCAGCTCATATTGTCCCTTTTCACCCTGATCATAACCATTGTCCACCCAAATAAGAATATTCTTAGCCCATTTTTCATACTGATCATTGCCATTCTCACTGAAATTTGCCTTTAGAGAACTGAGGATTCTCTTTTTTCCTTTCTTACTTTCCCAGATCTCTAAACTAAACCTTGTTTCACCAAATGTATTGGGCTATGATTTGGCAGCTGCAGTATTTTTGATTTCAAGACTCTCATTAAATTAAAGAAAGTTTATATTTAATATTTACCTTTCTAAATGAAATTTTCTCCTTCCTTTTTTAAACAAGAAAAACCATTATGTCCAAGACGCATTTGCTCTGAATTGTCCTCTGTCAGAAAAAATATCAGTGATCATAATTATAGACCAAACATAAGTTTTCACTCACTGTCCTGTAAATTAAGGTGGAAGAGCAATACCTCATATGTTTGTCATGGTACTTGATCTCTGGTTGGAATATGCAACCTTTTCTGAAATATCTCTTAATAAGAGGTCAGCATCATCTCTCTGGCATCTTTCATGAGCAGTAAGTTCTGTGTGAAGGAGGAAAAAAAGGAAGCCTCAGTCAAAAGGAATAACTCTGAATGATCCCATTTGTAACTTTCCCAGCATTACTATTTGTGTTTGCCAGTCTGGGGGCTGGAGGGAATGCAGCAGTTGCTTCCTCGTCCCTTCCAGTACAGCACTGAACAGACTTTTCTTTTAACTATGCCCCTGATATTGAGAAACAAGTTGAGAGATCACTTTTGTCATATCCCCTCGATGCCAGTGTTTTATTTATAGTTCTCTTCTATGCCAGTGTTTTATTTATGGTATTAAATATACAAAGAGATTATAATGCAGCAAAAAAGGCTGTTATGGAAAAACAGATGCTGTTTTGTCCAAGAGCCATGCTTATGAACAAGGCCACCTGGCTTTATACACACTAACTTTGAACCACATGCAGAACAGAGACCTTTTCTTTTTCATTATTCAATCAGCTATTTTATCTGTGTCCTACAATGGTGCATAAAATACAGGACATTTCTTTCTAAGAACTGGCATGAATCAAATCTTGTCTTTTAGGAGAGAGCAACGTTCTGAGTTTTGTTTTGAAAGCAGGCCTGTGAATATTTTTGCTGCCTTGAAGTACATTAGTATAAAACAGAGCATTATTATGTATGCATTATTTTTATTATAACAGAGCAAGTTATTATGTAACCATCGTAAATAATATATAAATACTTCAACTTTATCTTAGCTTATCACTACTTTTAGTACTGAACTTATTTTATTAGCGTTTTTTATTGGAATTCCTAGTAAATCAATCCTTACCTTCTCTTCAAGGCAGTCAGCCCCTCCTAGTGGCTACTCCCAACCTGCAACAAAACACTCCAGGTTTTCCTGCCATTTGTCCTTGGTCTTTGCTGAGCAGAGCAGTGAAGGTGGAGCTGTGAATTACTTTTTCTTCTTAAAATATAGAAGAGAACAGGGAAATCTTTTGTCATTTAAAGTTATTGATGGAAAAAATAAACTGACACAAATGTTTGCGTTATTCCTTGCATTAAAGCTTGTCCTACTTTTCATAGCCTGGATATTATGAGTCATACAAATGTGAGCTGTAAGAGTCTATATTGCTCGATTACTCATATTCCTCCCTCTGCTACATCAATACTTTTTGAAGTATTTTGTAAAGCTGAGCAGTAAAAGCCAAACTATTCCATAGACCGAAGGCTGAAAGCCTGAAAAAAAAATGCTTGTGGTAATATCCTTCCTTTTTAGATCTTTCCTTCCCTTAATTTCAGCAACGCTGCTCACACAAGTAGTTATGCACATGTTTGTATGCTTGTTGGAGTGGGTCTCTGTCACTCAGCCAGGAACACATTTCTGACAATCTGCCTGGTTTTCCTTCCTCAGTTTTACTGCCTAGCTGGCTGTTCCTGCCATGATATTTAACCTGTTGAAACTGCCAAGGGAAGCTTTTGAACAGCACCCCATGTTGTCACTAGAGTTGTGACTTCCCCTTTCTTACATATAAACATTATCAAAAAACACAGGAAAAAAAAAAAAGCAAAGTCTTTCTCTCTCCATTTGTATCTCCATAGCAGACTTGGGGGGTGTAAAAAAAGTTTAACTGCTGACTGCAAGTTATCAGTGCAATAGAAAAAGAGCTTACACAGTGATACCTATATATTGAATTTATTACATAAGACCCTGTGCAAAACTTAGTTATCCCTTGATATGTAAATCTTTCTTTCTGAAAAAAGTTTAAAACCATTTGAGGAAAAGAACATAGGAAGTTTCAGTAAAATCCACTGGCAGCAAGTTATCAACTGCATGTCAGGGTGTTTTCCCCCAGTTTTCAGCAAAGAGCAGAACATCTACTGCCTTTGCTCAAGTTACTCCATGTCATCAGCAATTTCCAGATTTTAGGTCTCTTTATTAAGGCAGTCCTCTCAGTCAGCCAGTAAAGCTGTGCTTCTGGTGGCCATCTAAAAGTACTAGCAAAAGTCCCAACTTTCAGAAGTAGGTATTTATTGCTTTGTGAGAAAAAGGCACCATGCCAGGCACCTACAGAGAGAGCCAACCCAAATCAATAGCTGGGATCTTAGCAGGAGGTTAAGAACCCATGCACAGCACAGCAAGCAGACAAGACAAGCTTCATTTCTGATATAAATACACAATGCACTGAAGAAAGCCTACAGGCACTGAATCTTTTAGGATCAGTATAATTAGCTTACTCAACTACTTTGATACTGAAAGATACAGCCTTAATGTGCCAAAGCACATAGGCAACAACTAGCAAGAAAATTTCTGTCTCTAGCCCCAGGGAGGGAGAAAATGGTAGGTACTGTGTTTAATATCAATAAAAAAACATACTAAAGGCTTTTTGAACACCCTACTTACGATTTTAGACAAAAAATGGGGGGATATCTTGTGGCCTGGGGCAGGTTGCTACAGTTCTTAAGTCCACAGAGATACAAGGTTTCCTCCACAACAATCTACATGTTTACATGGACTGGGGTTTTATTGTTAAACAAATTGCCACGACTGGGATTTTAATTTGTGTTGTACTTATGAAAGTCATCTGACCAATAAATCTTTCTGTAGTTGACTGCTGAAGATGGCTTCAAGCCAATGCTGGAGAATGTTCACCTGAAAGCAACCCCTTCATGTTTCTGTAACAGCTTACTTTTGATTGAAGAATTATTATTAGTTGTTTCATTGGTGCTTTAATCTAAACTGAGATCAGGAACTTACTACACTAGATGTTACCTATAAATACACCAAGGAACAGCCATTAAAAAATATTAGTTTGTAACTCACATAGGCAAGGCAGATTCAAAGAAAATACCTTCCACTTCCTATCACAAACAGAGATTCAGGCAACAAGCTGAATGAAAATATTTATTCTTTTCTTTATCAAAGGATTTTCCGTCTATTATGGATTATTGATTATATTTCTAGAGATGCTTGAAACAAGGACAACTTGCATTATTCAATATTTTAAGATTATGAAATATGAAAGAATTTTATTCAGTGTTTTAAAAAGCGCGCCCCATATTTGAATGAAAATCTGAAATTTTGTAGTTTCTCACAAAATTGACAACCTGCCTGAATTTTGACTCAGGATAATCAAATCAGACAACACTAGTTGAGGAAAAATAATTGAACAAACTGATTCATGCTTTAAAAAAATATGGAACATATTAAGACCGTGCATATGGATAATTCTAGAATCAGGATGCATATACTATTAGCTTCTTAAGCTAGTGAAAATTATTTTCAATTCTAGTGTGGGCTCTGAAACCAGCTTTTGGTCCCATCCTGCCTGGATTGTTCAGCTGTTTTTTGCTGGCAAAATAAAATAAAATAAAATAAAATAAAATAAAATAAAATAATTTTAAAAAACCACCACCAACCAAACAAAAACAAAAACCAAAAAAAGTTTTAAAAGACCAAACTAAGAAAAATCAATTCTATAGCTGTCAGGAAGGCCTATAATATATGCTGTTCTATCTTGGAATCAGAACAATTTCTAAAACAGCAAAACTACAACTGACTCAGAACCTAAAGCTACCCAAATTCAATAGAAGTTCTCTTAGTGAGTCTAATGGGCTTTGGGTCATGGCCTCATGCATTAAACTAATTTATACGGAAAAAAAATCTATTTCCTTTTACTTTCAATTAATCAGAGAACGAGATGTGACCTATTGGTGGAATGGTAAATAATAGAGAGAACAGGTCAGCTGTACAGAGTGACTTGGATCGCTTGCAGAGGTCAGTTCAGATCTAAACATGGGTTTTATTGCAGCCAAGTGCAAGGATTTCTATCTAGAAACAAGGACTATTTGTAAGATGAGAAAAGCTATTGTAAAGAGCAATGATTCTGTCTCCAGACTGATAACAAATGACTATAATGGTAGATGAGCAGTTGAACCTGATTTCCTTCAGTGAGCTAACATGATCCTTAATTGATTTGCAAGCAGGGGAACATGATGAAGGTGGTAAGGCAGCATTAGTGGCACCATTACTGGAATTCAGTGTCCAGAATTAATATCTGTAGTTCTAAAAGGATATCAAGGAATTGGAAAGAGTTCTGGAAAGATGTAATGATGCAGTCTTCAAAATATACCTCACTGTGAAAGACAGACAAAACACAGCCTATTTGGTTGATTTGACAAATGACCTGGAGATAACTTGCTCATTATATGTAAAATAATATTTCTGATAATCAGTAAGAGTTTCATCTGACAGGAAAAGGTATAACATGATCAAAAGTGAATCCAAACAAAATTTAACTAGAGAAAAGGGAGGATTTGAAACACTGAGAACTAAGTTTTGGGAAAAAGGATATTACAATCACCCAGAATTGTATCATTCATGTGAAACTCTTTTTGTCGTTCTGTTTTACCTCAAAAGAATTGTGGTTGATTTAATAAATTAATGGATGACATTCTTTGATTTGTAATATGTTGGTCTTGATATGTGACCCAGAGATACAAAGGTGCAAGTTGTGCTGTGAGTTGAGAGGGAGTTAATGGTTTTGAAGCAAGTGCATATGGGATCTTATATGCAGTGGTGATTTCCCCTGAGGAGTACAATTCATAGATAACCTGGTACATTGGCAGTAGGTACATCTAGAAATGAGGAGCTGGTTTCACCTGACTCCATTCAGGACGTGTTTGAGGACTGCTGTGTTTAGCAGAGATTGTTACATGCTTCATTTCAGTGGAATGGTTGAAGTACAGGCATTGGGTTATCCTGTTGGTCGTTAAACTATTAATCATCTGAAAGCAGACTATGGTTAATAAGTATATCAATGGGTATAGTACATGTATTGATTTACCTGGGGTAATGTAATGGGGATAGGTATGTTAAGGCTGAAGGTGATTATAGATAGCTTAAAAATCTATGACTTTACAACATAAGAAAAATGAATACATGATAGTTTGCTGAACCACATGCAGAATCTTTTCCAGGTTGAGTTTTGTAGATGGCTTATCTGTGTGAGATCATATTGTTAATTATGTCATTAGGTCTGGAATTCACCATGGCTATTACAATCTCTTATGCATGAAACTTTGTGCACACAACATTGCTAATGAATGCCAGACCTTATTCTCCATTTTCAGGTGCATCCCACCTTGAGTCCTTCCAGCTTGTGCAGCCAGGTAGTAAGACACAGGTAGAGATGCAGCAAATGCAGAGGACTGAGCAACCTCAAGCATTTGTGTGAAGAAATTTGCTCTGCTTTCATAGGAAGCTAAAGGTGTATGAGGTGTGAACCAGAATGGCACAATTAATGGTTCACTTGGGCACCAAGTAGACTAGGATCCCAGCAGGAGCTTGTGCCTAGGGGAACCTCACAAGTTCTATGCCCAGGGACAGCAACCAACACCGTACAGAAACAAGACCACCCCAGGAGAACACTGGCTAGGTGTTCACCTGTCCCCAGCAACTGTGCATCAAAAAATCGCAATAGATCCTGCCCTGAGCACTCAGTGCAGCAGGCACGCTGTGTCATGTCTGGCAAATAATGAGGGAGATCTTTCCCCACCACAAGATTCATCACAGTGCAGTGATAGTTGTTGGTATTCACCACTGACACTTAAATTTTTGCCCTTAGGATGATGGAGGGGGACCAGCAGCATTTTCATATGCCTAAAATACAGCCAGTGCTTTGCTGCCAGGTGCACAGACCAAACATCTCAACGGGGAAAGGGCAACTACAAGTAGTCACCAGCACTACTAGAACAGTTATGCATTTATTTTGGCTGGTAGGGATATCAAACCCAGCTAGGAAATGAAACCTGTAGTTACTACCACCATAGTCAGACATTTTTGTTCTGCTTTACTGATCTTTTTCATAGTAATCACGATGAATCAGACTGTGATGAGCAAATAAAAAGCTAAAACCACTAAACACGTAAGGAAATCTAAAGGGCACTTAATAAAACTCCTTGATTTGCTATTTCAACTTTTAATACACTCTATCATAATTAATTTTGATGATCTTAAGCTAAATTAAAAGCAACGGGTAGCACTGCATGGAAGGAAAAGTATAAGGGCACCTTAATGGAGCCACCCAATATAGTGCCCTGTAGGCAACCATAACTTAATTTAAAAGCACACTTGATATGCAGAAATACACCCAAGTAAAATGGCAGGTGATCCTCCAAACAGAATAAGAAGTAGCTGTTGTATCCACCCTCAGCCACAGTAAATTTGTATGAACACGGTGCTTTTCATTAAGCAATCAATAATATATTTTATTAGTTCCAGAACACTGCATCTAACCCACTAGAAGCAATCTCACTCCACAGTTTTGAGTGTGAATACCACAATTAAAGCCAGAAAAGATAAATTAGTTTTTCTGAAATCTGGAGGTTTTTGAGTTGTAAAAGTCCAATTACAAATTAGCAAGCTGTGAATAATCAGATTTAAAAAAAAAACATCGAAAAAACCCCAACAAAAAAACAGTTTCAAAGCTGCATGAGCTTTACTTGCAAAATCCTCAAAGATTTATGAAGTTAAATAATAATTGGTGACAAATGAGACCACTGATGACAGCTAATGGAATCACGGTTTTTCACCTGTAGTTTTGGGTGTAATACCTGGCCTTTTGAGAGCACCACAATCTTTCTGCAACACGGATCTTTGCAATATACACAAATGAAACAGGTTTGTGCTATTCCAGGGTTCTAACAAATACAACTGCGTTTCAAAATGTCTGATCTCCCATTTTCCTTCCAGTACAGTAGTGAACTAGATTTCCAAATGTGTTCATCCACCTGCCCCCATTAAGAGAGGGAGATACTGACTCTTAAAAATGTTTTGTCATTATAGCACTAGACAGGAGATAACACTGTCTAGAAAATCATCAAGATTTAGATGCTGAGGATTTCTGAAAATCTTCTTGGCTTCTTGTTGGCATACTAATGTTAACTAGCACATATATGTTTCATTTGGATAAGATACATCTCTTCATCGTGCCTGTAAGTCAATCTTGGCATGGTAATTTTTAAGTTCTAAGAAGATAATTTTGTACTTCACTCTCCTTTTAGCATGTGAGAATGCAAAAATCAAATACAGAGAATTTTTCATTCAGTTGCAAACTCTCCGTAAAGTGAATGACCCTTTTAAAAAATGTAAGGAAGCCAGGACACTCAGAATATCAGAAGCACATTTCAATCTGGTTGCATCGGAAATACTCAAGAGCAAGGGTGAATAGTGAGGAATGTATTTTCAGGCTTAGAGAGCACCTGTATTCTCGGGGACAAGCTGAAATTGTTAGAAAATCAACCCAATAAAGTGAAAGCATAAAAATAAGAAAAAAACTGTGTCCCAAGGACTTCACAGTCTATTCATTGAATCCTGTTTAATGCTGTTCAGGCAAAACCCTACATACCCATTGACTAAAATATGGTTATTCAGAGACTTAATTTCAAAAGTAAATGACTGTAGATTTAGAACTATGAAAAAAGAGTAAACCTCATGTATGAAGCAATCTCAAGCAAAAGAAAGAATGGCCCACAGATAGGATATTTTTCAAAGATTTAGAAGACTCGGGTTTAAAACTTCATTCATTCATAAGCTCAACAAATTACTTGAGGTACAGAACCTACCGGTTAGTAAGATAATACAGCTAAACTCTTTTCTCTCCCACACCTATTGTACTATTTCCTAGGTCCATCTTCAGTCCAACTGTCTTCCAAACCATTCTTTACAATTGTCAAGTTGTCATCTAATACTGAGAAAGTATTAGATGGTCTATTTGAAAGCTGTGCCAAGGGGAATGCTAATAATAGTTAAACTTTCTGGGTATTGCCTAAGCCTGCATCCCATCTCTAATATACTGCTGTACTTAAATCCATTGCAAATCTGTGAAAAATACAAGAAAGAGCAGTCTCCACTGTGAAATACTCCAGTGTTATGGGCAAGAGTGCTCTGCGAAAACAGTAAAACCTTTCTGTAAAATAACAAAAATAATTCACAATATAGCCATGCACCCCTGAAGTACAAGAACTTTTCTTAGATTCCATTCTTCCATTCAGAAAATCTACCTTTACATCATTCAGCAAACTTACATGACATTGTCAGTCCAGATGGGCAGATGTGAACATGATGTTTACAGCTGCACGTTGTACTCCAAAGCATGGAAGTCTGCCTTTACATAGTACGTAGTCATTCCCAGGCTGGTAGATTTTGTGCTCCTTGAGAAAACATTGTTCAAACACATACAATGTCACACTAGACCAATGCCTTCATAAGCTTGTCTTCAAACTAGGGTTTGTTTCAAGAATCACAAAGCAAATCTCATTCATTTGGGCTGAGAGGAGTTCAATCTCTCCGGAAGTTTACCAGGGAGAGACTTTTGTAAGAGCATTTTAGGACCAACTTCTTGAATGTGATTCTTGTGTCATAATTTTTAGCAGAAATTAAAAAGCTGCAAACAGTCACAAATGGCATTTCTGAAAAAACATGTTGGTCACTTGATTTAGAGATTTAACAGGTATAATTCCACTAAGAGTTATTTGGACTTACGCTGGTATAATGTTTGAGTAAATTGTCACACCACTAATCCATAGAGTTCTACCAGTATAGAATAAAGATATGGTTGTGTGAAATTGTTTGAACACTGCTGTTTTTACCACTAGTTTTCTCTGCAAACTTAGCTGATATTGCAGACAGAATCCATGCAGTGCAAATTATCCTCTATTTCAAAGATACTAGCTTCAAAATGAAGTTCATTTTCTTGCATAAATAGGATGCAATATAAACAGAGGTTCTTAGGCAACTCAACATCGAGACTGAAAAATACTTTCAATCTGTGCTAGTTAGCAGCAAACAACATTATGTTTCCCTGAATGGCTATACTAAACATTTAACAAAAAAAAAGTCTACATTTAGAAGCAGTAATTTGACTGGTTTCAGTTCCAAAGCCTTCTGATTACTACTATTAAAAACCTTACCATGATTCATGCCCACTTCTGAAGAAAAAAGCTGTCTGGGAACAAAAACCCACAACCATAACTTGTATATTTTTCATTAAATTATGCTTCTCTTATGATTTTGGAAGACTAAATGCTTTTAAAATAGATAGTATTTTTAATTTCAATTTCATTCCCATTGTGCAGGTTATTATTTTTATTTAACCAGTAAATGGAGAGAAAACGAAGAAAAATAAAATCAGGGTTAAAGCATGAAGAAAAAAAGGCTGGACATTAAAGGATCTTTATTAAATAAATATTTTTAGGACTACCTTCCAGTAAGACAAGAATTTTAAATTAATGATTCTGCAATTATACTGAAAAGTCAGTTGAAATGAAGAGTTACCATGTAAAATTTTGGTAGAAATCTACTTTCTTGTCAATTTCTGGGGAGGAAAAATAAGGAGAAAAATTTAAACAAACAAAATTTCACAAATAAATACCTCCTTTTCTCATCCTGCTCCTACCCACCAAGTGAAACAAAACAAAAAGGCAACACTACATAGCATCTCCAGATATCAAAAGTTATTACCTCTTTTTTCCTTTCATACAAGAGAAAAAGCAATCTTATCTGGAGCATATCCAGCTTTGGGCTGGGGGAGTATTGTGTCTAATATGCAAGTACAAAAAATTCCAAGACAACAGCTTGGAAAGGAACCATCTCAATCTCAGTGTTTACACAGTACATTTACCTGTCTGAAGCTCATAAATTATATGATTTCTGACATTTTCAAATTAGATTTAGTATGTATAATAGCATATTTAAAAATATGTTATTCAAGAGCTGGTTCGTTCTCTGTGGACCTGTTACAGGGGCAATGTTGCAATTTTCAAGTTTTGGCTAGTCCATAAATAGAGATATAGAAAAAAAGCAGTTAATTTTATGGCAGTGTTACACTTAATTAGTCTTCTCATATAGTTTTATTTCTTGGATTATGATTCTATGTGTGTACATATATGTGCATATATATATACATATACATACACATACACATCTACATATACATATATATAAGTAATGTTCATTCCAGTTCATCACCTCCTTAAGAGAAGATTCATGATGAGAAGTACTCTAGGTGTCACTTCTGCGGTAGTTAACAAGGGTATTTATTAATATTAAATTTAATTTACTTATTATCAAATCGTCAGCCCTTATAAAAAAGAAAAAGAAGTATGGATTCCCTGGCAATATGAAGAGTTCAGGAAATGAAAAGTGTTTTGATCATATATAAAATATAGAGTATTGTTAGTGCAGAAGCCCTGCATCAACTTCAGTGACCCATTTACTGGTTATTCTTTCATTGTTTTAAAGGCATTATGAATTAGAACTCTGCAGTTTAAATAGCATCAAACACGTGAAATAGAACCCCTGTGCCTCTGTTAACCTTAAACAACTATCACGAGACAGATTTAATGGATGTGATGTCATTACACTATATCATACATGCCAGAAAGAAAGAACAGAATATAATAGAATATCAGGGCAACATAGGAAAGCAAATTTTTAGCTATTTAAAGCTTCAGAAAAATGAGCCAAACCTGTGAGGAAGGGGCTGAAGTGCATGTAGTAATGCATCCTAAAATATCAAGACACTTAAGTTTTTCCATCCTCTTTAGCACTCTGCATTAAAAGTCTGATGCTGCGCTAACAATCCCCAGAAAAAGTACTTTAACTGTTGCTGCAACATGATACTGTTGAAAAGTTCACAATGAAAACTTCATTTATTTCACTACATTGTTCTGCTTCCCTTTCTAACTGGCTTCAAAAGAAATAGGTCTTCAGTTGCACCAATATTTGCACTTTTTTTCCCAGTGTCAACAGTGCCTTCTTGGCCCCATGTTTAACTCAAACTGCAAACACAGAAATGACTACGTGATTCATACTGATGTTGTACAAGCTCCATGAAGCCAGAGGGAGACTTTCATTGATTTCAGTGGGAGATTACTACACAGTGCTGGGGGTGCACAAACTTTTGACTAGACAGTTGTAAATCCAGTGGTTACTTTTCCCTTTTTGATCTCATTCTTAAGCATACAGATTCAAAATCATTAAGTGTCGGAGTCCAGTATGTGGCACTGGGGACAAGTTCTTTGGCAGAGAAGCCTACATATTATCAAGTTTTATTTTATTTACCTTCATGAAAATAAGACAGATTGATAAAGTACTTTGAGCAGATAAGACAATCAAGTCTGACATTTAAAAAGTCCTGTCAGTGTTTAAGCAGAGCACCCAGGAAAAGGCTAACTGTCTTCTGAGAACAGGAGCAGAAACTTTGAAGACTGAGGAAAGAGGTCTGAGAACTCTGCTAACGCCACTGTAAAGAATGCTTTCGTTTTGCCAGATGAGTCCAGCTTTGATTTCATTGTCATTTCCATTATCGAATCATCTCCTTTCTGAAAAGGGATAACTAGCTATTGATTCAAATGTCAGCAGCTTAAATGCTATTATCCAGGGGCAGCACCAAAAAGGAAGGCCACTGCCTCAATGATATTGTACACTCCCACTCCGCAGGACTGCATCTCCTTCTATTCTGTCTAGGAAGGCTTATGGCTCAGCACAACTGTGGATCTTGTAATCATCCATATATTTATCCTCACAAAATCCCTGCTATTTCTCTTACACTTATCTTAGAAGCAGGCAGTACATGTCTAGGGCACAGACTGCACTGGAGCATAGAATTTCCTGAGCTAGCTTTTTCTATCACATCAGGACCACGAGCAGCAGTGTAGTCACAGCATTATGGAGGTTGGTGCAGGTCAATACTCCAAAAGATTCTTCAAGTGCTTTCATTAACCCTTGCAAAGCTAATTCAAGTGTATCCTAAGCTGCCTGACAAAATCACAATGAATCTAGAAATTAACTGAAGCCTCCAAGTCAAATGACTTGTCAGTTATTTCATGCTGAGATTATTTTGAGATGTCCACACTGACATTGTTACAGATTATTTCTTTCTATTCCAGAGCTAGCTGATAGTGTGAAGCCTGGACACAAAAGTAGGCACCAAGGAAGCAGTAAGAACATACACAGGCTCTCCTGTAAACAGCTAAGAGTGAAATATCACAAAGCAATATATGTGTCTAATAAATGAGCAGGTTGATTATGACAAAGAATAGTAACAAATATCCCTTGTGCACAAGGTTCAGAGGAGGGCTGAGAACCAGCCCTCATTTTTTTGGCCTCCAGGAGATTTCTAAATCTCTGAATAGCAATCTGAATTCCTTAGACACCCACACACGATCTAGAGCTTGAGTTCTCTGTGAATCTCCTGTTTCATCTCTAATTCAAAAGATCACTTCCTGGAAGCTCTGAAGGGAAAACAGTAAGGCATTTCTTTCCTCTTTGAACCACCTCCTATGCCTTGCACCAGTGAAAGGCCTAGTTAGTCTAGACCTAATTTCCTGGGGGAAAAAACATACTCTTTATTAGAAAGAGCTGATCTATACTTTCTTGCAGAATTTAGCCCTATCAAAAGGAGAAAATAAGAACTAGCAGATTTATGCTTCCAAAAAATTGGAGTGTTTCTATTAGAACAAAATTTTTTTTCTCATATAACAATGAGAAGGGTTAAAGGTAAAAATTTCTCTTCTATTTTTTGCCACCTACTCCATCTCCTGAATAAGGGCTTCTTTTGAGCTCCTGAGCACAAAAGTGCATCTGGAAAATGTCAACTAATGTATTTCAAAGTTATTATGTGAAAATAAAACCGCTGAACATATTTTTTTATGAAACCTTCCAAGAAAATTCACTTCCGAGACCTGGCTTGAGAATGAGCAGGAGATATTTTTCAGTCCAAAGTAATTTTATGAGAAAGGTTTAAATGTTTGGAAAATATGTTGGAACTGTAATTTATCCCATAACCAACAGCCTCAGTGATGGATTACATGACCCATAGAGTGAATCTATGTGTATACACACGTACACACATCATTTCTTTTGTTTACCTTTGGATCAAAAATAGAATATTACAACATTTGTTTTATCATTTTCGATCCCCCTGAGGCATTGTGACATTTGGTACATTTATTTTTCCTGTTAAGAGATGATTCCTTAATTGTTTGAAGCAGGTGGAGGAAATATTTAGCAGAATGTTTACACTGTGACAACTATACATCAGGGAGGGAAAGGGGGAATGTGTTTGAACATGCACAGAAAGCCAGGAGTTGATTACATTTCTTTCTTCTGCACAGTCCAATATACAATCTGAAAAAATCTCATTCCACCCTGGAGCTAATAACAATATATGGATTTCAAAGGGGCCACAGGCCCCTGGTCATTAACTTTGGTTCAGCACCTAACTCAGGTGTGAGTACTTGCAAACATGGGCAGCTTTCTTACTGCCCAGCTTTGAACATTAAGCTTGATGTTTTCCTCATAGTTTTCCATAGAAAAAAGTAAATTCTTCCAAAATTTATTTCAGGGGACTGTAAGTGAAAGCTCTCCCTGGATCCTTCCTCCCTGCCTCCTCTTACTCCTTACTAGTTTAAGTCAGGAAACTTAAAATAAAGGTCCTTGTGCATGAAGGGCAGGATATGCTAACAAGTTCAGCAAGGAAAACATGGGAAGATCAACTTTTGTTCTCTTAGTGAGGTTAAAAGCATGAGGTAGAATACTTAAACTCATGAGTCTCAGCCACACAGCTATGGCTGAATCCAGACCTATTCTCTGTTATTCTGTAATGAGAGTTTATGACCACTCTTTCTGCCTTTTTAGCAGAAAAAACCTCTGTATAGTTGCATAACCTAAACTCTTAGGGAATATATCAGGATGACAGTGGGAAGAGACTTATTTCTGTCTTGCTTCTCGAAGACAGTCCTCATCTACTGGCAGTTCAGCAAACCCCGGTTTCTTGAGGAAACTCCAAATTTAAATCCATTTGGTGGAAGACAGAGCTCTAAATGCCTTATCTGGAGTTTTCCTAAATTATTCTAATTCATAGGCCAGTGAATGGAGAACAGCTTTCCTGAGGCTCAGATCAGCGTTCTGGCCCCTGGATTTTAAATGCATATATTTAATAGTAGGATCAAAGAACATTTAAGTATTTATTAGGGAAATTTAACACCTTTCATATGAGAGAATGCCATATTAAATGGGTGAATACAGCACGACACACAGGATACTTCTCTCAGAAAAAAGAAGAATTTGGGTTTCAAGCTTCTGGGAAAATTGTTTTAATCTCCCTGGGCTATTAGGTAAAAGGGCAACATTATTTCCACCAGTAATACATCATATCTGTAACTATGTTTTTCTCTTTGGTTATCTTAATACAAATATCACGGTTAGCACAACATGAAATAATTTAGTTTCTGGTTTGAATGAGGAAAAACAGAGACGCTTTTATTTGATCTGAACCAATTAGGATTTTTTTGTTGGTTTATTCAGACACAAGATAGTTTGAATATTCAGTCTATTTGCTGCTTACACAAACTTGTTTGAATAATCATTAGGAACAGGAACTTTGTCCAGCAAGACAGGTAGCAAGTAAGTGGTTAATCGGGTAATGCTGCTTTTGGAGCATAGACATATACAGGGGGGTCAAGACATATTGCTTAGGCGCCCACACGAAGCTAGTTGAAGTTTTCTGTAATGAATAATGAAATTTGCTGCTTTTCAAACTCCATTCAAAGTTTTTTGCCATTACTATTACCAGATCCATAATTCTTTCTATGGTACTTTGCCTTTGTTTACCACGGAGATGATTTGCAACAGAAGTTGCTGGTAAACAGGAGTAAAGCTGATGCAATCTATCCCGGAATAATTTCCATCTTTCTGAATCAAAGCATATAAATAGCATATAATATCCTGTATTAATAATTTAGTCTATTCAACAATATGATATTTTTTGTGACAAAGATTTTTGTGATAGAATATAAAAGAGATAATTTTAACTAACATCCAGAGAGCTTCATATCACCCATATTTAAAAGTAATAATTTTCAAGTTATCTGGTTCTTAACAGGGTCCCCTAGTACCCCACAGATCTCCCTGCTTCACAAAATCTCTGTATTGTATCAGATGTTAAAATACTACAAGCTGTGTTTTGAGATTTCATTTAACAAAATGACACGGTTAAGTCACAGTGTCATGGAGCCTGTGAGCAACAAGAATACAAGGCCACACAGGACAAGGGAGAATGGCTTCAAACTGAAAGAGAGCAGCTTAGATTTGATAATAAGAAGAAATTATTCTCTAAGAGGCACTGGAACAGGTTGCTCAGAGAAGTTGTGAATGCCCCATCCCTGGAACCATTCCAGGCCAGGAAGGATGGGGCTCTGAGCAACCTGGTCCAGTGAAACTTGACCCTGCTCACAGCAGGGAGGTGGGAACTAGATGACGTTCAGGGTCACTTCCAATCCAAACCATTCTATGATTCTATAAAGAAGACAACACCAAAGCTAAGAGGCCTGGATTCTCTCCTTATCTTTGTCACTTACCAGCTCTATTATTTTGGACCACTCTGCTTTGTTCTTTTGCCTTCCAAATAATTCTTACTTTTATCTACTTAAAAAACAAACTCCCCTGCGAAGGTACAGTTTTCTGCTGAAGACAAGAGCACAGTGTTTATCACAGTGGGGCTCTGATCTCATTTGATTCCTTTAGACAAGATAGTACTACAAATAAATCATCATAATAATATTCTTATTTGCAGTTGAGATTAAACCTAAAGTTACCTTATTGGAGTGTCATCCTGGTTCCTGTGATATTTGTCTGAAACTTTCTTCTTGCAGTATAACAAATGTGCTTCAACTCCACTGGTCAGCTTCTTCCTCTAATGCAGACAGCTTAATGGATTTTTCTTAAGCTCAGTACAGCTTGTTTCTGAGTATTAATTTCAACTTCAGGTTATTGTGCAAATTATGTCCTGGCTGGAAATTGAACCATGTTG
The DNA here is from genome assembly GCA_013398055.1 of Ifrita kowaldi. Taxonomy (NCBI): domain Eukaryota; kingdom Metazoa; phylum Chordata; class Aves; order Passeriformes; family Cinclosomatidae; genus Ifrita; species Ifrita kowaldi. Next base: position 7,670 of record VZRS01006731.1, on the reverse strand, counting down.
ACCACTGAAAAAGAAGAGCCTAATATATGACCTGTATTAGACAAATTTGCCCAGCCAGCAAAGTACAGTCGGATTGATTTTCACTCTGTCATAATGAGATATTTTGTTAGACAAGTTCTCCACCCAGTGGCTGCAAAGGTTCATGGGAGCAAGGATATGATCTCTAATATGATACTATAGAAATGCTGGAGATCTAAATCCTGCATATTTAGCTCAGTTGATTCAAAGGGAAAGAGGCAAAAGGGTGTTTCTTTCATCTGGACCTAAGAAGTCTATATAATACAGTATTTAAGTCATGTAAGACAAAGAAATAGACTTAAGAAATACAGTGGATGTAACCATTTTACCCCTCCCTTCCGAAACCTGAAAACTTACAGTAACACTCTCTAAATTTTCCACTTTTTAGAATAATTTATCAACATGGATTCAGAATTGTGAGGAGTATTTTGTTTGCTCATTTGCTTTCAGCACAGAAACACAAGTCAAGACTTCCATTTCCAACCTGTCACCTACAATTTGAAGTTTTCCTGAGAGTTATATGCAACGTAATTCAGCACTGGAGAAAAATGTCTTTACACTTATAAAATGCACAGACTCCAATGCAAATAACCGGTCATCTCTTAGATATATGAGTGTCCTTACACCATAACACACAAGAGTCACTCAGATTTAAGACTGTGTAACTTAGTTATGCCGAGATAAATTTGGGAAGCAGCATTAGATGGGAAGGCTGGTTTTGAGAGGAAATGCCTGACACATGGAAAGGCTGTGGTATTTTGCCTGATTTTTATCCACAGCTTATCCCAAATGTAAAAATCACTGTGGTTGAATTTCAGCCAGGGCTAGACAGCTTTCCATATAACAAAGTTTAACAGCATTCCAGTCTCCCACAGCAGCAGGACCAGAAACACTTTGCTGCATTTCTTCTTTAAGCTGACAGCAGCAGTGAAATATATTTCTGCCTCTGTGTTTTTCACAGAAAACAACTTCAAAAATTAAAAAATTAAAAAGACAATTTTTTTTTTTTTAAATCACCACCATGTATTTATGCAATATGAGCTTGACCATAGTTCATTTCCTTCTTACTAGAGATCACAGAATCACAGAATCATTTAGGTTGGAAAAGACCTCCAACAGCATCAAGTCCAACTTTTGACCAATCATTGCCTTGTCAACCAGACCATAGGACATAGTGCTTTTCCCAGCTCATGCTTTCCCTTTCTCTCCCAATAGTTTACATGTTTTGAATTTGGTCTTGCTTCTTTTTCTGATATTTGTTGGTTCTTTTCAGTCAGTTTTGTATCTAGTCAGAGAGCATATTATTTAATTAATTTGAATATTACTGTATTTTAATATGTAAATTCCTGTTTGTGGATGATGAATTTTTGACCAATTAAAAACTCAAAAATCCAACATTTTTTTTTTCTTTTTGATTCACCTTTAAGATCTATAAAACACAGGCTGAACAAGTAAACAAACAAAAAAAAAGTACAAATTCACACATCTCTTCCCACAGTTTTCAGAATACTTCGTACATTAGACCCCACTCTGCTCATCTCTGGCAGAGAACAGCAGTTTAGTTTCAAAAACAAGTTGTAGCTTTTTCACTTGACACGAGAAAAGGCACTACACATATATATAATGGCATGAATTAAGTAAGACAGGAGAGGAAATTAAAGTTTACAATTAGGATTTTGTCCTGTGAGTTTGACAAATAAGTACAACAAACTATAACTTAGAAGGAAATACTTAAAAACAACGTATTCTCAAAATACGGTGCTTTGCTATATTGTTGCTTTCCTTGCAAAGCTCTCATGTTTTATAAGATTAATCTTTTAGGCAGAAAAAAACCCCTTCATTTTATGTTTTGTGCCACTGTTCACCCAGTCATATAAATATTCCTCCTATTAGCCAATATTTACGGCATTCTATCTCCCTTGAAAACCAAACTTGATTTTTCACATTTTTTCCTATTAAGCAGTGTTATGTTTTTCCAAATTTTGTTCTAAGTGTAGTTTGGATACTCATTATAGTTATGATTTAAAATGAAAATAAATATTTCTTTCATTAAGTACTTGGGAAACTTGAAATGTGTTGTCTAAATGTCTTTTTGATAAATAAAGGAGTAAGGATGGATGAAGGGAGTGAGGATGAGGGGAATAATCAAAGGTTTGGCTGTCTCTAAAAATTAAAAAGATCAGGTGGCTTAGATAACGCACCTAGCATTTAGTTTTGTGTGTGGAATTATCCCACTCTTCTACTTGTTTATTCGCAATTTTTTTAATGAGAGAAAACATGGAGAGGAATCATACAGCAGTGATTTTAAATATGTCAGATTTCACCGGAAGAGAAAAGTAATCTTACTTCAAATCTGCTTTACATTTTTCTGCTAGAATCTAAATCATGATTACATTCATGCAAGGAGTTTAGAGTCTCACAACTCATTGGGAAAAAGGGCAGAATTAACTCGAAGCTGAAGTAACTTTGCACAGCTTAAGCCCACTCAAGCAGCGAGCTCACACGGGGTTCCCACTCAGAATGGGCTTAAACTTTCGGGACAACCAGCTCGATGCCGGTGGGATCGGTTCCCTGCTCACCGGCCCCTGGACATGGATCCTGCAACTTCCCCACGCAGGGAAACGCACAGATTTTCCCGAACTGTTAGCCGACCTCCCCACCTAGTGGAAGTGCAGTGGAAAGGTTCAGGCTAGCGCTTGGGACCAAATCCCTCGGTTAAATTGTTAATGAAGCACAAATGCTCCGAAATAATGCTGTGCTGGAATTCGGGCCACATAATTGCGCAGAATCTGAACTTCAACGCAGGTAACCCCTCCAAAAACGTACCACATTTCACTGAAATCAGAGTTCGTATATTTTCTGCCCCTTCTCTATCCCTCATGTCTTTGACAGGTACTAATAGCTCATATTTATTCCCCACAAAAACCAACAAGGCTACTTGACATTCACTTGCATTCCCTAATTTAGCTGCAGGTGACAGAGCCATTTCTACTTACCCATCCAAAAGAATGGGGTCATACTGCCTAACAATGCTTTGCAGTGAGCAACACCAGAAAAGGTATTGTATTTTTACAAAACAGTATTCAAAGACCCGACCAAGTTATTACTGAGAAAAAACTTTAAGCCCTGTATCACACGTTAATCAACTGAAGTTCAGATTCAGTGCATCACACCAATATTTGGCCTTTTTGCTAAGTCTGGTAGCCTCCACCCACAAAGAACATCTGTAATACCAAGATATATTTTTTGTTTTATCTTGTGAAGTCTGGGTAACTGAGACACAACTTCATGACCTGAAATCTGTATTTTCATCTTTCCTGCTGCTTAAGCACTAAGAATCACTGCCTAGATTATCACTGATCATGGCACAGTTAGATGGACTTGATATTAAAGGAGATATCATAGCTTCACACTTATGGTTCTAAACAAAGAAATCCAGGATGATTTCCTGATATTTTGGTTGCATTCAAGCCTAAATTTAAGAGGAAGTATAAACTTTTCCCTAAATTCCAAAGGGTTTCTATCCATCTCATGAATGTCTACACTTCGTTTTCTATTCTTGTTTTCTTGATTGACAGTTGCTGCTTCAGTCTTCAAGGGGTCTGAAGAGTTATCTAGTTGCCTCTACAAATGCCATGTATTTTCCACAGGGCTGACTTTGGATAGTGTGCACAACAGAGGCATGTGCTCTGCCATCTCCTTTTCCAAAACTGGGCTTGTAGTGGTGCAGAACTCAAATTTCATAATTGTTTCAGCTCATCTCTCCTGTTTTTGCAAGAGGGAGAGACGACAATGGCTTAGCAGATGCACTAGAAGTTAGACAGTTGCAACACACCTTAATAAACGGGAGAAAAAAAAGCATTGGAAGTGAGGAGAATCACCTCTCTGTAATATTTTATTATTTGGAATTTCAGACATGCACTTTTCCTTTGTTTGAATGGATCCTCTTATTTATTCCCGCAGAGATTTTTCTATTAATACCTTTGCACTTTATTGTGACTATAGAAGGAATGTCCTCATTCTCACGGTTATATGTTATGCAGGGTTAGCCGAAAAGCCTGAAATCCCCAAGAGCAAGAGGATACCTATCTTGAAAATAAAACATCAGAAAAAAAAATCTGCAATGAAAGTGGACATTCCAGGGGGCTTTTTTGTCCCTTTTTATTTACTGGCTGAACTTTAAAAGAGATTTTCTGAGACGTTTTAACACCTCTGCATTCAGCCGTCTTCGACCAGTAATGCTGATAACCTCCTGGTGTCAGTATGGCTCTACTGCAGTTCAACTCCCCTTGCAAAGCCCCGACTAGAGATAAAAAACTCCGTGTTTGACTATGACAGCTAAATACACCGGTTAGAGACTGGGATGTCAGTATGCTAAAGGAGCTACTTAGCAGCATAAAACAGATTATTCCCTTACATCCCGTTCCTTTGCAAAAATTCTTGTTCTACTTACACTCTGTATTACTGCCACAGATCTGCTTGTGAAGAGAATACCTTGATAGCATTGTCTGTACAATATAGACAGTAGTAGGCACGTAATTATTCTAGAAAAATATGTTATTTGTCACGGTATTTATTTCACTTACTGTACAAAAATGACATTAGCAGTAAAACAAATATTTGCACCCACCCCAAGCCAGCTACTACTGTTCATGCACCTTCACCCCAGAGCTCATTAGCCAAAAGCAGCAGCAGCAGCTGAATCAAGCTGTCCTGAGATTTCCACTTTTCTTTCACTCAAACAGAAGCAACATCCATCAAATTATGAGTCTCACTCATCAGTCACTTCCTAAACTCTGATCATTTATGCCCAAACATCAATCCAACAGCACAGAGAAGACAGGAGGGTATGGCAACTTTTGTTTATGTGTACAAAAGCTGACTTTAGTTCTCCTATAATCTGCTACCTAACCATATTTCTGCTTAACCTGATAGCAAGGGAATATGTCAAAGTGTTCTCTCTTCTGTTTTTTGTGTTGTCCCCTCTCTCTAGTAAAATGTTAGACAGAATTTCTCTCTCTCTTTATAGCAAATTAGGAAGCAAATGAAAGAGAATTAGAGGGTTGTTCTTGCACATTAATTGGAAAGGGTGAGAAGGAATATTGCTATGTGAAAAAGAAGATTTAAGGGAAGTAGAGAGGAATACTGAATCCTGAAAAGAAATTATTCTAATAATTGAGGGAAAGAGTAAAAGCTCTCTTCCTTGAAACCCGGAACCTACCCTCAATCCAGAGCTCCCACTAGCTTTCCTAGGCCTGTTTTCTCCTTTATCCTCTTCCTCCAAAGTATCACAATTCTAGATTTACCAACAATACTGAGACACATTAAATCAGTTTTGGGACAGCAAATTGGAATGGGAACATCTCGTGCTTCTGTTTCATTGACAAATTAATTTTAAGATTAAAAAATTATTCTTACAAGTGCTGTGCTTCTTTCAGCTGGGGTAGGGTTCAATTCTCAGACATTCCATACAATGGATCAGACTGTAAAGAACTTTAAGCTCCTTTTAAGATAGAAGCATAGCAGGCTTAGTCAAACTTCTGTGGTAATGAGTCTACTACTTCTGGACATTAACATGTCCCTCTTTCTCATATTGCAGCACTCCACCATGAATATGCCAACACAAGTACTTTGTATTTCTACACTGTTGTCCGTGAAACAATGATTTAAAATCCTCTTTGCATGACTCTCAGAATCCACTCATCAAAATTCCGTAGAAACAAACTTCTTAATCCATTGCTCCTGAATAGCAACTCCTAGGCTGTGTCCTGTTTCATGGGGAGGAACAGTGGGTAACGCTGGGAAAAATAATATGTCTTTTGGCTTTAAAACAAGCTTAGGACCACTTTAAATAAAGCAAGTGGATAATGTGTTTGTTCTCAGGAGTACTGTGTACAAATAAATCTTGGTCTAAGTTTAGTTGTACCTCAGCATTTTTTACAGTCATACTGTCCGTGTAGAATGATTTAAATTGATTCCTAAGCATGCTATAGAGAACAGTATGGAGAACAGTTCTGGGTTGGTTTTTCAGTTTTATTACCTAGAAAACAGATGGCATTTTGGAATTTAACAAGCCAGCAAGGGACTTATGCTGGTATAACCCACTGATGGCTTTACCACAGGGATCATGACATACCAAGATGAACTTCTGTAACAGAATACTGTTTCTAATAGATCAATTTGCCAAAGAGACTTTAATAATGGTTTGGCAATACATTTATGCAGCAGGAGGTTGCTAGACTATCAGAAAATCCAGAGTCTGGAATCATTTTTCCGCCTTCCTTTGAAGTAAAATGACAGTAGATGGTTCACTGAAGCATTAACATTGTCTAAGAAGCCACGCAGATATCTTGAATAAAACTAAAGAATAATTGGTACTTCCAGGAGGAAGATGATGAAAGTTTCATGACGGAACAGTCGCAGCTGAATGTGTTCATTTGGACTTCAAAACAAGTCAAATCCGTTTGCTCATCTCAGGTAATCCTACATGATTATATGGAATTTTTATTCCTACATAACTCATAGTTAATCTGCTAGGATTTCTGTCAAAACTGCTGAAGCTGATGTTGCATAAAACATACCTTATATAGTAAAGCTCATGCTCACAAGTATAAGGAAGCTGAAGGAAAACACTGCATTGCATATGGTTAAGTGACAAGTGGCTGGTGGGAGAGAAGTGATTTAAAGTGATAGAAATTGGTAAAAGCATCACTAAGAACAGTGGGATAGAAATAACTGAGATTGGAAGGAATATAGACATCTCTTGTTTTTACACTGAAATTGCAGAAACTCGACTCTTCTGAAATGTTTGTAATATGAATTATATTTTCTGTGTCATACTCACTGTATACCTATGGTTGTAGTTCTGGAAGGTCATCCATAATTCTAGGACCGCTTTTTTTGTTTACCTGAAGTACCCCATTATCATTCAATATAAACAGAGATTCAAACCTTATCAAACCTCACATTTGTCATCTCAATCTTTCCAACTGTAAAAAGATGCTTTGTGATACCCTTCAAGTTCATCAGTAGAAATATCAGTCTTAGTAGACATAGTCTTTAGTACAGTCTCACCCCAATCATCTCTTGCTCCTAGCTCTCAAAAAAGGCAATTTTCTTGCATGGAATCCATTGATAGGAATAAAAACTATAAATGTTTGGGAATCAAAAGTGTTTCACCCACTTTAATGTAATGGTTTATGTTAACAAAATGGTTCACTGTCCCTACAGGATTCCCGGACCTGAAATCTGATCTATCTCATCTGTGTTAGCCTGGATAGAATAAATACATCCAAAGAATCCAGAGAGAAAATGCATTTATATTAACAGAGGCTCTGTCTACAGAGATCTTTTAAAAATCAACTTCCTATTTAACTGTTTTTCTTTTATTGCTTTAGCTATTAAAACAAAAGTCTTAATGTTTAGCTGTGTAGGGTTCTTCTAAGGAAGAAGTACCATGTGAGACTTTAAACAGTTCCTACAATTTCTAGAGAGTTTGGGACAAACTAGCATTCTTGTTGTAAAGTCATTTTATTTCCTTTGAGAAAAATAAGACAAAAAATATAAGAAAATTTGCTAAATAGAAGAAAAGAAGATTCCAGCATTACTTGGTACTTGCTTGTTGGTACCTAAGGTGCAGGAGATATTGTCCT
>VZRS01006730.1:164929-201708 GCA_013398055.1 Ifrita kowaldi | reverse complement strand
CTTGGGTCTCCCTCCCTGCGTGGAAGTCCCACAAGTATGATCAAGTTCTCATATCTGTGCAGTAAAAAAATTATAATGCCATAGGAAGATCTGCACTCACAAAATTTATTGGTTTTTACCTGTGGGAAGATATTTTATTTGGCCTGTGTTTTCCTCAAGAACAGTGACAGATTGAAGCTATACTGGAGCTAATTCAAATATAAATATTTTTCATATATCTGTTCCTTACACAAACAATAAACTGTTAAGAACTTCAGGTGTCTTTATGGTTATACACAAAATGCATGTCTGCTGTAGCCTGATTTTAAAGCTCCAAATGTCCTTACTAGGATATAGGCTCTAAGTACTACCAGTTGATCAGTTATAGGTTCTCTAGGAACACATACCTTGTGCTCTATATACTCCATCTGTGGACACTCCTGTAGATTCTCCATCCCAGTCTTATTTGTAAACTGAGTCTTGGTAATACAGTGTCATGGCTCTGTTCTTTTCTCACACACAACCTGGCAACATCTTCCTGAGTCAGAATTCAACTAGAGTTGGATGAGTCACGAGAAAAATTGAAATTCAGGCATTGTCATACAGACATTGAGACCTATGCTGAAGATGACTATAGTGGAAAAACTCCTAAAGGACTTCGGCTGTATTCAATTAAAACTTAATTATAACTAATTGAGTACCCCTAAAGAAGTTTTAGCTCACTAAGGATGAACAAACATGTCCACTGATGAAGTCTGTCTTTATTATTACCATGATCTGTATCTAGCACAGAGGTCCTTGGCAGGCTATTGTGACACTGCTTCTCCATCCATTTGACTTTTAAATCAATAATTTCCCAGAAAAAAAAAAATCATGGCACTGTCACAAAATATTACATCTAGTCTTTGCTTTTACAGGACATATATCAAATAAAACTAGTGGAACCAGATGTGAAACCAGGCTGAACACAAATGAAAGTCTCTTTGCATGGCCAGAAGCATGATGCCAAATAATTCCTGCCAAAGGATGCTGTGAACAAAATTTCCAGGTAAGCAAGTTCAAGGAACAGAAATCCAGCGGGCTTTACAGAGCAGTAAAACATATCAGAGAAGTCATATTAGGATCATGAGTCCTCTGATATGAAAGCAGCTATAGCTTGGGAGAACAAACAGTACGTGTAGGGCAGAGTCCCAGCTCTACTTTTCTTGCACTCGTAGCTCATTATGGCTATTTAAAAGACCTAGCAGACTTCTGTTCCTGCACGCAGCATAAGGAATAAATTATGATGATTTTTCACCTAACTGGAACTGACAGGCAGATTCTTTTTAAATATTAACATTATTTGTTTTTAAAGGTGAGAAATCATGATTGATAAATTGTCACAGATGAAAGTTTTCTTCAAAATGTTTTGTGATTTAGTGGGAGAAGTCTGGACTCCTATTTACAATGAGTTTCAATTGAAAAGAAAAACTTCAATGATTAGGACTCTCTCATGAAACTCAGAAGTTTTGTAAAATAAACAGAACTTAGAAATTGCTGCTACAACTTAGGCAGAGAAGCACATTTTGAGAAGCTTTGGACCACATTAATGACAGTGTTACCTAATGATTTACAGCAGCATAGGAAAACAACATTCATGAAGATTAACATTTCGTATGGCACACAGCTTTCCATGCAAAGTACATATCAACTAGAGACTTGAAAACTTATTGGTATTCATCTTTCTTATTATATTTTTGACAATCTTCCTTTTCTGATATTTTTTAAATGCAGAGACTTAGGAGCCCTTTTAGCATTATTAAAAATGTTAAGTCAATACATAAAGATTAATTCCCTGATGTTTGTTTATGTGAGAAGTATTTGTATTCAGTTTCTAGTTATTCTTCCCTAAAATGGCTTATGAACTTGACACTTTGGCCTTCCAGGTCTTTGACCATAGAAATAAATTCTAAAATAATTTAAAATCAACACAAATGGAAGAATAACATATTTATATTTATATTATTTATATTTATAACAGAAAGAAGAAGCAAGGGAAGAAAAGAAGCTTTCAGTAGAGGGTTAGAAAAGGACCACACAACCTTTCTAAAACCAAATTTTATTTATAAAATTTTATCTGGTAGTTATCATAATATGTTCTACGTTTATATGTCTATCTTCTTCAGCATTACAGAAAAAGGTATGAAGCTGATGGGATGCCTTCTTCAAATGATATGTAAAGAAACCTTCAGTAGACAGACATTAAAACTGGTATTACAGTCATTTCCAAAGAAACTTCATTTTAAAACCTCTAAAAAGTCTCAAAGTATAATGGGAAAAGACACTTCACATATGTCAACAAACCAAAAATTACCCAGTTTTTCTCTCTGATTTTCTGATTCATGCTTTTTTTAGTCAACTTTAGGTACCTTTTTAACTACAACGAAGATTCCATACTCCCATGTGTATGAAGTTCTGTGGTTCAAACCATTTTGCAGCAGCCATAAATGTTATTGAGCAACAGTAGGTTTTGATGTTTGTACTGTGATCTGTTTCTATAGCTGCTCTTAACATGCCTGTGTGCAAATAGCGATGCAGATCTATTATTGATGGGATTAATTTCACAACATTTTCTATAATTGTTGTAATTTCATTTGACCTTTATTTTTATGAGTATTTTAATTCACAGGTTTAATAATGTCTGCTTATTTTATAACCAGTGTGTACTACAGGGTATCTGTTCAAAAAGTGTATCAATTTGTTTAAGTAGAGTTATTACAGTACCATCTTGTTTTGGTAACTTTTTAAGTTTGCAGTGACTTTGGTAAAATACTGAAAGCAATATTAGTTTAATAACAGTTAAATTTCCTCTTCGAACTTCTAAACCACTCAAATTTTTATATTACTCACAGTTGCTATCAACCAATAAATCAGTACAGAAATAATTGAAGTAGTGCAGTGAACACTGAAATTCTGAAAGAAAGTTTCATCTTAAAATGATGGAAAATATTTCTGAGTTAAAACTTCAAAAACCATTCATCCACCTAGACAGACAGATGGGCAGATGGATGTCTATCTATCTATATTATGCACTGGGAGTTCTGTTAAATCCATGTTACTTTATGAAGGAAAATCTCTGTTGCCCAGATGAATATTTTATTCTAATAACTAGAGCTTCCTTTTATTCCTTTGTATTGGCTTAAAAAAGAATCAAGACTAGATCCTCTTCATACTAGACAGAAATTTTACTTCAACTAGACAGGTCATACTAACAGTAGCTTCCAAATAATTTTTAATCAGCAAAATTATTTCTCCAAATCCTTCCATTTTGGGATGTTATTTATTTGTATCATTTTTACTGACAAAAAGAGATCAGACTGGATATAATCTTCATTTTTATAGAATATATAATTAATTTTTTAAAATCCCAAACAACTGTTTTAAAATAAAACAACCTAAAAAACTTAAAAACCTTAAAAAACCTTAAAAGCCTTTAAAAATTAACTTTTTCTGATTGTTTTATCCTCTCCTACTTTATACACACCTCAGCTGCAATATTCTTCTCCCTAAAGAGAACATTACATTACATTTTCAAACGCAGTCAAGAAGCAAGATGAAAATGAACTTAACCTAAAAGCATGCACTTGTTGTTAATGACCTTACTCTTTCCTGACCTTGAAATGTACTCATGCTGATGGATGTGCACAGGGTCTGTAACCTCTTAATTACCTGAGAAATAATGTTCCTGTTCTTTTTTTGTAGGTAAATGAATTTGAAATTATTGACTTGTCAAAGGATCAATGGCTACAGCAAACATTTTCTGTTATTTACACTGGGTAAGATGGCTTTTTTAATTAACATGGTGCTACTTATAAGAAAGTGAAGTGAAATACAGTCACCCCTGAGATTTTTTTGTGATTTTCAAAGTTTAATAACCATTTGGTACTAAATGTTTTCTGACACTCTGACATTTCTGAGCAGATCTCTTTTTTTAATGCACTCATCCTGTCACTGCTATTCTATAATAAAGAATTCATCTGTCTATTTGTAATTATTCTGACAAAATGCTAACATGTGTCTTAGGTTTAAATTGTGGAAAAGGAAAGTGGGGGAAATAAGTATTTATGCTTGCTTCTTCATTTTATTATTCAGAAGCATTTTTGTAGCACTCACTTCCTTAGAGTCTAAGCACCAAAGTTGCCATGCTTTTATACACACAGTGTTCAAGTGCACTTAAATTAAGGAAGTGCTTTTACATTTTTAAAAATATGTTTCCAAAAGAAAAGAGATGCAAATAAGAAGAATATTGCATATATCTTACATTCAATTCACTATAAAAATGGCAGAGCTTCATAAACTGAAGTTTTCAGTGCACTTTTTATAATTTTTATAATTTATAGTCATGGTCATCCACATTACAATAATAAAAAAGAAGGAAATTATTTCTGCTCAATTATTATTTTTCCTATAGAAACTAATATATGCTACTTTTTTATTACTGCCTTATTATTTATCTTTCATGTTCCCTGCAATGTTCATTTCTGCATGGACAGCACACAAAAGAAATGCCGTAGGCTTAGAGCATTAAAGACAAAACTAGTCACTTAATTGTGTGTCTTTAATGAAAAAATTAGTTTCCACACATTTATGGTAATGAATAAACTATTCCACTTACCCATTTATTTTTTAAAAAATTGGAGAATTGCTTAATAAAATATAGTAGATGTTTGCCATAAACTGAGCTTTCCCCTTGTACTGTAGAAAAATGTTCCACTAAGATAAGTTCATGACTGTTGAAATTTTTCACTGCTGAAATTAGCAGTGGCAGAGACAATCACTGAAGTGTCATTAATGTGAGGTTTCACAAATGTACAACATTTGTACCTGTTTCATCAACACTTAGATATCATCTTCTCTGGGAAGCATCTACTTCAAATTTAGTGTGTTCAGACTTCATAATAACATGCTATCATCCTGTTTGCACAAAATATAAGTTGGTACTTATATTCACAAGTTCCAATACTTTCTCTCTATACCTGCCAGAAAATTAACTAATTATATTCTTTTATTAGATAGTCTTCCCTTTCTTAGAGCATATCAAACACATTGGCCATTTCATACTTCAATAAATGCAATGTCTCCATTAAAAGAAACAAGAAAAATGCGTACTTCTGTATTTTCAATGTACAAGCCTACTTTTACCTTTCCCTATTAGCAGCAAAGGTGAAAAGCAATGGTATGGTATCTACCAGTATGTCACAGTAATGACATTGGAGAGATAATCATAGATTAGCAGCAACAGCAAAGATTAAGCACATGATTTTAGAAAACTGCTTGAGATTTATGAACTGACCTTCATATGCAGAAAAGAGTAAGCGTGCTGCAGTCTGAAGAACAACCCGAATATTAGGTTCCAAATATGGTTAAAAGAAATATGCCAAGAATGATCTCACCTGTGTCACAGAAATGCTTCTATTGAAAGTCCAAGAGCTCTTGATTACCGTGTGGATAAAACCAGGCAAGGAAGGCAGAACCAGAGCACTGCTAAGAGAGGACCTCCTGGAGAAAATCACATCTAAGAAGGAAATGTATCCTGGAAGAATATACGGATACTACACAGATATACGGGCCTGGGATTAGGAAATCTGAGGCACAGTGGGTGCTGAATTTGGCAAGAAATGTGAAGAATAACAAGAAAGGCTTCTATAGATACATGGGTAACAAAACAAAAATTAAAACACATGTAGTCCTCCAATAAATGAAAAAGAAGAATGGATGACTGCTGACAAAGAGAAGGCTAAGGTACTAAACAATTTTTTTTTTACCTCAGTTTTCACTTTGCAATCACTCTTCCCACATTCCTCAAGCCCCTGAACCTCAAGGCAGGGACTGGGGGCATGAAGTCCTTCTCTGTGTAAGTTCAGGTCTGAGACCCACCGAGTCACCCATGGGTACCAAAGGGATGCATCTCAGGGTCCTGAGACATGTGGAAAGTGTATTTCCTAAGCCACTCTCCATCATATTTGAAAAGTCATGGAAGGCAGGTGAAGTAACTAGAGAAAAGGGAGTATCACACCCATTTTACAGATCCTCCAGGAAGTTATGTGAAAGCATATGGAAGACAGAGATGACTGGAGGCAGACAGAGTGGCTTCAACAAGGACAAATCATTCTGAACTAATCCAGTGGCCTCTTTTGGCCAAACCGGCACACTTTCTCAGTGGACAAGGGAAAAACTACTTGGACTTCTATAAGACCTTTAATATAGTACCCCCACTCCCATGACATTCTTGACTCTAAACAGAAAAGTTAAGGGTTTGATGGATGAATGGTTAGGAGAATAAAGATTTGTCTGGATTTGGCCATGTCCAAAGATTGAAATCAAATGCTCTCTGATCAACGGGAAACCAGTAACAAGGGTTGTCTCTCAATGAGTGCACCCTCAGCTTTGCAACTGACATCAAGCTGAGTGGTGAAGTTGACATGATTGAGAGATGGGATGCCATCCAGAGGGATCTGGACAGGTTTGAGGAACTGGTCTATGTGAAACTCAAAAGGTTCAAGAAGACCAAATGCAAGGTTCTGCATGTGGGTAAGGGCAATCCCCAGTATCAATACAGGCTGGAGGATTAACTGATTGAGAGAAGGGCTTCAGATAAAAACTTTTGGATACTGCTCTGTGTGAAATTGGATATGAGTGGCCAGTGTGCAGTCTTAGTCCTGAGACTCAACCAGATCCTGGGCTGCATCCAAAGCCTTATGGGCAGCAGGGGAGGGAGGGGATTCTGCCCCTCTGCTCTGCTCTGATGAGACCCTACCTGCAGAGCTGCCTCCAGCTCTGGGGTGCCCAGTACAAGAAAGACATAGAGCTGTTTGACTGGGCTGGAAAACCTTTGCTATGAAGACATGTAGAGGTCTGGGGTTGTTCAGAAAAAGAGAAGGCTCCAGGGGGACCTCATTTCAGTCTTTTAAAGTACAAAGTGGGGTATAAGAAAATTGAGAATTTTTGCCAAAACATGTAGTTGCAAGAAAAGGGGCAATGGTTTTAAACTAAAAGAAAGTCAAATTAGATTGGATATGAAGGTCAAATATTTTTACAGTGATGATCGTAAAACACTGAAACAGGTTGCCCAGAGAAATTGTAGGTGTCCCATCATTGGCAGTGTTTAAAGTCAGGCTGGACAGGACTTTGAGTCACCTGATCTACTGAAATATGTCCCTGCCCATGGCCTGGAGGTTGTACTAGCTGATTTTTAAGGGTCCCTACCAACCCAAATGATTCTATGATTTCATGTTGTATGAGATCATCTATTTTTATGTAAATTTAAGAAAAGAGGAATTGGTACATGGCAACATTGGAAGCGTATATGTTACCAGGGCATTTAAACTTGTAGAATCAAATATAAGAAGCTTTCACCTGAAGTTGTGTGATAGTCCGTGAATTGATCTCGTATGTCACTCTCACTTTTGATGGAGTGAAGTGTCCAATTGCCCAAGTGCAATATAGCAGTCAGCTTTCGTGTCAGCCTCAGTAAAAATATCAAAGATTGAGTAGACTTGGAAGTGATCCAAAAGTTAGTTCCTCTAAGTCGATTTATACTTGTAGCAAGAGTAATTCTATGTCCTCCCCTGCTTCATCAACAAATCAATATCCTCAGTCTCATCCTTCATCTATCCAGCTACCTTCTTATTTTCATTTTTTGGAAAAGTAAAATAATTTTGTCCTGCACCAGTCTTTATAAATTGATATTCTTAATATTAGGCGCATGTAAGAGCCAAGAGTTGGAGCACTCAAAACAAAATCCTAACACACAAAATTAGTCCGCTATCCTCTCATAAAATTGCATGTCTTGACTTTGTCCTTAGCAAGTAATCCTGCCTTTGTTTTAAAGAGGGAAAAAATAAGGACATTTGTATGGTATCTAGTACTCCTCAAGTCCTGAATATGTGTACAAATTATAGAGATATTCAGTCATAGAGAAAATTTTAGAGTTAGAAACAAGTATGTTTTTTTCTGCCTAAGATGAATCTACTGACTGAAAATCCAATGTTGTTCTACTTATGGGTTAATTCAGTAGCACAATATTCAGGAAACCAAATCTTATCAGAGCAGGCAGGTCTAATTCCTGTTCTTTCTCTCCACCCTCTTCCTTCTTGTTAATCTGTTTTCCAATTCAGATCCCAATCCTGGGAAGAAAGCAGAAGCACAACATACTTGCCAGTTACAAAGCCATGAATGTCATGAGAAACCCTGGTCTCATGAGTGTTTTTCATCATATTTATGGCTTTGTATTATTTAATCTTTTTTCAATATGCAGCATGGGAGATTGTATCCTGAGAGACTTTTCCCAATGGAAAGTATAATTTTATGTCTCTGAAACAAGATGATTCTCTCTTTTGATTTCGATTAAAAGTGGTGAGATCTTAGCTGTATATTTATTATACGCATGTTGGGGAATATAAAAACGATGATATTTGCAAGCTTTAGCGTTCTACAGCACTTCAAGGTCTAAATGCAATAATTTTGTTCTACAAGATGAAACTATGTATTCTAACCTCAAAAAGTCACAAGGCTAGAAGAAACAACAATGGGCCAAAATAGGCTGAGGTTGCAAAGAGGGAAGAGACATAGTGATAGTTTTAGGAAATTAAAAGACTAAAGAAAACCAACATTGCTAACAGATTTAAATGAAACATGAGCTGCAGCTTACATTTGAGATTGTGGCTTTAATGCTTTTCGAAAAGTATAAATGTAATCTCAGATTGTGCCAACGTATTGAATGCATCTGTCACTTGAGGGCGTCATTTAACAGTTGTGAATAATTCTTCAGATTATTTCCTGCTTCTGTATCAAAGAAAGTGAAGGAATGATCAAATTTCCAGGCTTTGCCAGAAATGTCCTCTCCAATATGATTAACAACATTATTGTGATAGGAAAATAGACATTTTCCATAGCTACAAAATAATGAAGAATAAAGAGTCCAGATGTTTAAACTCAGAGGAAAATGAAAGTCAAAGCAGAGATTAGTAGGGAAGAATAATTATTGCATATAATATAAGTGAGGCAAACAGATGAGAAACAGATCTTGTTTTTGTATTAGTACTGAAATGGAACATTTCATTTTCTATCTAAATTTCTGTACATTTATTTAATAAATAGTGTCTTTCATAGAGAAATAATAAAATTGCTTCATAGATCTATTAGTATGCGGACCATAATCAAATCATATAAATCCAGCTTTCTGTGCTATATATCATCATACCATCATCAATAAATGTGGTAGAGTATATATAGAAAGGGGAAGAGAGGGCAAATTCTTCAGAGATTTATTGAACAGGTGAACCTGGGAGACTTGAAGAATAGGCTATGAAAAGTAAATCTAAGGAGGACATAGTTTTGCAAATACATATATGCAGGCACAAACTCTACTGCAAATTGTCTGTCTGACTTTACATCATGCCACTTAGTCGTTTCAGTGAGGGAGGATAAAAAATGCAAATACATTGTAGGAATGCTTCTTGAATGTTGACTCCCTGCTTGCATTATTTGGTGATTTAATTTATCTGAAAAGCTTGATTGTAGCCTCAAGTGCTGAACAAATGATGATGCACAACTATTCTCATTTTATAAGATTCATATTGGTAATAAAATCATTTTAAGCTTTCAGGTCTCTGCATGGCATATTTGGGAATTCAGTGAGCATATTTTCTGATTTGAGGGACAAAAGTACAAAAATCAAGGTTCACTAAATTTTCTGAAAATGTTTTATATTAAAGCTTAAGCAATTTGAAGGAAATGTTACCTGAGATTGCTGGTTAGTGCCTTAATCACAAACCATTCTCTCTCAGTTGTGTATTTATCACGGTATGACTATCACCTGACTTTAACTATGGGCTGCAAAGCAACTTTTTAAGGGGCAGAGTACTAAATGTAAAAACATCACTGGAATACTAGTAGAATGTTGACTCCCTGCTTGTATTCTTTAAGATTTTAATTGCTCTGAAATTGTGGTTTTTATCGTCAACAAATGAACGAATGGAAAACAGGCTACTGATATTATCTCAAATTCAACCACAGACAAAAGATCACTTTTAGGCTAGGTTTTAGAATTTAGGTTTTAGAATTTGGGATAAGGCTCATACTGCCTGCTTTAGTTTTGCTACTAAGCTCCATATGGGGCTGCACCCAGGAGATTCATTAGCATTTCTTGATGGCCTATCCGATCAAAGGAGATAAAATTTAATTCCCTCAGAGAATTAACTTCACATTTCTGCTGAGAATATTGTAGGCACGGGACTGTGTTTACTATATCACCTTATGAGAAATAACTTACCTACTATTATGTCTTAAATATAATAGACCTCTTAAGCTTTACTGAAGTTACTTTCAATATATTTGTCTGGGCAGAGGAAGGAATTTCTTGAAAAAATGTATATAGGCACTCCTTGGCCACGGAGAGGTAGAATACTTTTTTCTGCCTTGAGTGTGAACTACAACAGCGTGTCAGGTCCCTAAAAGCTCCAAACCCTCAGTCATATTCTGAGTGTTGTCACTGTCATCTTGAAACAGAACCTCTTAAAAGGCTGCATTCCACAGGTATTTTCACTTATGGCATAATGTGAAAAAGTTCATCTATGTTATAAGAAATCTAGGGGTAGGTGGCATAAGAAACCTAACCTTTAAGAGGTTCAACTTAAAACCCAAGAAAACCACCATCAAACAGGTGCTGCCTGATACATCAGGAGGCCTGTTGGCCCAGCTGGCAGCATTTTACACCCTTACACAGACCAATGTCCTCTGAAGTCAATCTCAAACATCTCAGTCACCTCATCTCTGGAATGTATTAATCATGTAAGCAGCCAGGCAGTTCCTTCTGCAAATCCACCTGGTATTCTTATCTTGGGACAAACCACCATCAGAGACAGCAAGAGCGGGAATGTGGCAGGAGTGGGACAGATGGACAGGAAAACAATACTGTAATAAGAGACGACATACAATGGCAACACATGCAGGCAGTGAAGACCCAACTGTCTTTCATCCCCATCACTGCACATTAGCACATTTAAAACTCTTTAATTCATAATAACGTAGTAAGATACAGGTGATTAAAGAGAAATATAAAAGAAAAACAAATATGTTTCTGAAAAACACAGACTGCAGAAGAAGCAAGATGGAAAAATGTAATACATATTTCAAAGATGAAACTTAGAAAATAAGTCTTAATAACCTAACTCATTTGTGTAAATGTCTTAAGTGTGTATACAAAGGTTTTATTATACTGCAGAAAAATACTCATACAGAATCATAGAATCGTAGAATATCCTGAGTTGGAAGGCACCCACAAGGATCAATGAGTTCAGCTCCTGGCCTGGAACAGCACAGTCCCAAAAACCATGCCATGCATGTGTACATTGTCCAAAGGTTTCTTGAACTCTGTCAGGCTGGTGCTGTGACCACATCCCTGGGGAGCCTGTTCCAGTGCCCAAACACTCTCTGTTTGAAAAACAAACCTTTTTCTAGTACCTGACTTAGACATCCCCTGACTCACCTTCAGGCCATTCCCTCAGGTCCTGTCACTGGTCACCACAAAGGAGAGATCAGTGCCTGCCTCTCCTCTTCCCCTCACAAGGAAGTTGCAGATTGCAATGAGGTCTCCCCTCAGTCTCCCCTTCTCCAGGTTGAACAGACCAAGTGACCCCAGTTTCTCCTCATATTGCTTCCCTTCTAGACCCTTCATCATTTTTGTAGTGCTCCTTTGGACACTCTCTAATAGCTTTATATCTTTCTTATCTTGCAGCACCCAAAACTGCCCCCAGGACTTGAGGTGAGGTCACCCAGTGCAGACCAGAGCAGGACAGTCCCCTCCCTTGTACATCTGGAGATGCTGGGCCTGATGCCCCAGGACACAGCTGGCCCTCCGGGCTGCCAGGGCACCACAGACTCAAATTCAGTTTTCCCCCAATTCCCTTTCTCTGGTGCCACTCTCCAACCTCTCATTCCCCAGTCTGTCTGTACATCCAGGGTTGCCCCATCGCAGGTGCAGAATCCATCACTTGTCCTTTTTAAACCCCATGGAGTCAGTGATTGCCCAGCCCTCTAATTTGTTGAGGGCTCTCTGCAGGGCCTCTCTGACCTCAAGAGAGTTGACAGATCCTCCCCCTTCAGTATTGCTGGCAATCAATATACATTCCAGTCCTGCATCTAACTCAGTTATGAAGATGCTGAAGAGCACTGACTCTGAAATTAAGCCTTGTGGAACCCCACTGGGGACAGCTCACCAGCCTGATGTCATCCCATTCACTAAAAGCCTTTGTGCCTGACTCATGAGCCAGTTGCTCACCCATCACAAGATGTGTTTATCCAGCTGTGGGCTGGACATTTTTTCCAGAAGAATTCTGTGAGAGAACATGTTGGAAGTTTTACTGAAATCCAAAAAGATAATTAACACCAACTGGTTTCCCTTGGTTAGGTGGTTTACCTAGTCACAAAAAAATTAAATTTTAAAAACAAGACTTTCCCTTCATGAAGCCACATTGGCTATGACCTGTGACTGCATTGTCCTTCAATTGTTTTTCAATACCTCCAGAACAATTTTCATAATTTTAACAGGCACTGAAAGTGAGAGTGAGAAGCTCATAGTTTCCAGGGTCATCTGTATTGCACTAGAGGTCTAAAACTACAATGGAAACAGAAGAGATGCATGGCTCATCTTTCCACTGGGGGAAAGAAGAAAGAAATATCTTCACACTATCGCCTTCAATTTTTCCTTACTATTCCCCACACTTCTTTCATACTTGTGATAGGATATGAAATCCTAAGAGGCAGTGTATCTGTTTCAAATACAGGAAGGGAAGGAAATGAGAGATGAGGATATAGGAAGGATTAATAGATTCTGGTTTTATAACCTAAAAATGTGATCAAGTGACTTTAAGTTCATCTGCTAATACATGATTCATTGTTCCTTTTTTGCTATTTAGAGTTACGATACCAACATCTCCCAAATTTCTGAGAAGAATCTTATTCATTTACACTCTAATGTTTATGGGCCAATAAAAATGAAAGGGATTTTCATCAATATTACTTTCACTTTATTTGATTGAATTACTTTAGCAGTACCTTACAATTTTACAATTTAACAGGTCAAGCAATAAAATATGATAGAGTGAGTAACACCATAGCGTGCTTTTATTTGCAGTCAGAAGTTTCAATGAGCTTCTTCTTCATGTTTTTCAGATTTTCCTATCAAGAAAATAGAAAATAGAAAATTAATTACTAATCAAATATATTTTTTAATATTTGAAGCATAATTTTAGATTTTTTTTTAATTAAGTTAAAAAATTCTTAACCTTACATAAGAAATTAGAACATCACTAGCCTGTCCTAGAATGCTGTGAGTGCCAGGACTGTTTTCTAATTCTTCACCTTATTAATTTTTACATATGAGGGCATTTACTTTGTTCATTCTGCAAGTTTGAGAACAGGAAATAATTTGCTTAAGTCTAATGGTCAAGCCATGAAATGCAACCTTGCCAGCCAGTTACTAACTTGGATTTGTACTGTTTTTTGCATCCTAAACATAGTTGGTGCAAAATTCTGCCATTTACACATCATATTCCTGTAGGCTTCAAGATAGTTATAAGCAGAAAGGTGACCCCATAAAAATGTCACTTCTTTATCATTATAATAGACCTACCCACTTCTTTCTGTTCTTTCTACTTCATCACGTATCATAGCCAAAATATATATTAAATTGCTTTCCTGATTGCATATTTTGGAAATGGTGATAGGGGAAGAGAGGGTGTGAAGGAAGGGGTCATTTTATGCTTGGGTGATGAATAAGGACACCATTGAAGGGGAGTAGTCTGGTTACTACTGAGGGCCTTAATTTAGTGTAAATTGTGAAGTGTTTAGCATAAATTGAGAGTCTTCATGCAGAGCAATGAGCTATAAAATTACCAAAGTTATGCCACAGTTAGCTTTTCCTATTGCTGGTCTGCTTAATATTTAAGAAAATGTATTTCCTTTAGCCAGTTTTATTCAAACTCACAGATTCATACAATCTAAAAAAATTTGGCATATCTGCACCTTCACTCTTCTGAGGTGAAATTGTTTCTTACTGTATATTTATCAATGCACTGTCCTAACAGACATATAGCTTAGTCTCATTTTAAATATCCTGAGGGAAGTGATTCCAGGGCCCAATAGATCTCACTGTCAAGCGGCCTTTACATGAAATTCAGCTTGAGTTTTCCCTTCCTTAGTCTTATCCCATTACTCAAGAGTGATGCAACTTAAACTAATGTAAATATTTCTTCTCTTACCTACTAGTAAACTCCTGCAGTAGCTGTGGGTTGTCATCGTGTTTCTTTATTAGTTATTACTCACATTCAGTAAAGAGGGAGCCTTGAAGTCTGACATTTTATCATAGAAGAAGATATTAAAAATACTAGCCATGGTTCCTTTCCAAGTGCAGACGGTAACTACTGTTATCCATACTGCTAATAAGTATTCCAAGTGTATATATCCAGTTTTCATCTCTTTCTATACTTAAAATCCTGCAGAATGTATTCCTTCAATTTTTTCTTTCACACTTTTTTATTGTTACCTTTTTTTGTAACATTATGCACAGGGAAGCACAGGTTAAAAAACCAAATGTTGCAGTTATTGCTTCACAGGTATTATAAATAAAAAAGATAAATGACATATGATAGAAGTTACAGAATAGAAGACCATTTACTCTAAAATTGTGTCCTAAAGTCTTGAAAAATAAACTGACAAATCCCAGGTTCATCTATTAGCATATTAGCTCCTCCTCAGTTACATGAGTGAGGTGGAAATGAAACAGTTGGGCAAGAGGAGGTCAGAAAAGAGTTTCCATGTGCTTGGTAATGTCTGTAGAACTGATGACCATGGCCAGTAATACTGATCTTGGCTTTGTAGTGTGGAACAGACAATAGGACAGATCAGCAGGTTGAAAAGGGACTGACTTTGGAGGCAAGGACGACATTACTGACTTAGAGATCTTTTCTTTACATTGAAGAAAAATTTACACTTGGGAGTAGCAGAGAAGAGAAATTCATAGTAATCAGATAGAAGATTATGAGATCCAGTTGAAAGGTTTTTGGATAAAATAAAAATTTGTGCAGGACATACTCCAATTCAGAAAGAGAACAACCTCATCAAGGACAACAAAGCAATTCTTAACAAAGTGAGCCAGGTTCCATGAAGGCAACTTTCTTAAATGTTGATTGACAATACATTTGACAAATAGAGAAATATATTTCTCTTTTCTACCAAACAGAGTGACTACCTGGTTCTGCTTAAGTGTCCCAGATCTACAATTAACTTTCTTTCTGAGATAAGCCTTTACAGACTCATATCTAGTTCCAGTATATACCTGTTTTCCAGTATTACTGATACATCTCTTCAAAATAACTTCTTTCCCTTTCCTATGAGTATTTTTAGATTGATTTCTCCAGTCCTAAAAAACCTTCTTTTTCTGAGCTAAATCTCTTTTAATGCACATTTCTAATCATTCTGCAGAATTACGTTTCCAATGGATACTGGTAAGTGTTTCTAATCTAACATAATTTGTGACTGTCATTAAGATGTTTACTATCTCTTTGAGATCATAAATCAAAATACTGGAGTTGACTATATGTTACATCATTTCAATAGGCTTCTATTAAGTTGTGGCTATTTATTAAAGTTTTGTTGTTGTTGTTCACAACTTTTAGTATATCTATAGTATATTCCAGCTTCAATTTGATTCACAACAGATTATGTGTGTGCACAGGTGAGTTTTAAATGTTTTCCTTGTTTTTTTCTTTCTCTTTTTTTAAATTTATGAGTGGGTTTCATTTTGTTTTATTTGTTCCTTTAGTTCCCTTAGTTTACTGTAAACAGTTACAAGACTGTAAAGTGGAATCTCATACTAAAATAAGTATTTTATTTACTCAGTAGGAAGCAGATTGCAACCAGTATTTGTAGACTCATCTGTAGGAAGAAAACCTGCACCAGAGCAAAAAGAATCCTCTTTTAATTTATCAGAAAACAGCACAGGTATCTTTAAAGGAATATACATTGTGGGAAGTCTTTTTTCCTAAATCTCTATTTGTTTTTTTTCTTACAGTCCTTGAGTTTAATTTGTATGTACTTCATACCCAAACTGATAGAGACACTTTGCAAATCATCATTATCTGTATCTACATTCAGCACTTCTTACCTGATAGAAATGAACTAAAAAGAAACTGAGAGATTCACTGTACTTTTGCTCTGGAAAAAGATGCAAGGTTCAAGAGTAAAGCTGACTGAATTCTCACAAAGCCATTCCTCCTTTTCTGCAGTAGAAATCACTCCTGCTAACAGCTGGGCTAAATACTGGAACTTACAGGCAGCTCCTTGATAGGATTTATTCATTCACACTTATTTGCAGTCATACTTCAAATCACAGGTTCTGATGGGTGAAAGGAAATGAAAGAAAAAGAAAATAACCACAACGTGTCCAAATTCTCCTTTGTCACTTTGTCAGGGGTGCTAAGATTGAATGTATGGTGATTTCAAGAGACCACAAAACCTGCACAGACACACAATACATCTCGTATTTCTGTGTACTGGCTCCTTTCCAACCATGTACCTTTCTTTTGGTAGGCTTCTATAATTTCCCTTTTATTTTATAATTTAAATAATAATAATAATAATACAAGGGGAGAAATACAAAAATTATTAATGGGCTGAGTCATATTGTCCCTGTGGCCTCTATTGTTCAAATACACATCCTCTTAATGGCCAGGCATTGCAATTCACAACACACAGCTTTTCACAGCAAAGTAGATAAAACTTCTTCAGTGAGACAATATAATATTTCTGTTCTGTCCTTAGTATATATTGTGTTGTAGTCTCTGTGACTGACCTTCAATTATAGCTTGCCTGTCAAACAAACCAACACTTATGAAATTAAAAGAAACATATTTTATGCTCAGAGCACACTGTAGGTCTATCTAAAGCCTTCCCTGGTTTTGGTACCTTCACAGGCTGCTTCACTGTTCACACAATTTATCTCCAGTCAAAACTACAAAACCCAGTAAGGTATTTTTTCCAATGTTTTGATAACTGATTTAGTCTAAGAGTTACAAAGAGAAATTTAAAGCTTCTACACATGAAATCTAGAGTAATTTTTATTTATTGTACAAGAACTGGATTTCCAAGACTGAGATTGTTATTAACAAGGGTAACCTTTAAAATAAAAAAAAAAAGAAAAAAAATCACAAAACTAAATTGATGTGGCATATGATACAGGTAAAGCATGATTATTTACACAGAATTTGACTTTTATGCACATGAAGAACAGTGACAATAAGGGATTTTTACCATCAGACTGCCAATTAAACTGTGAAATTCCACTTTTTCAATGGGGTAGTAAGAATTACACAGTTTACAAATAGGACCCCTTGCAATTGTCTATAAGGTCACTTAAAAATCAGACACTTCAGAAAGTAGCTTATTAAGAGATAGACTGCAACATCCTCCAGTAAGTCCTTATCAACTATTTTAAATCTCTAGTTCAGAGTTTATGGACTTGGCAGACCATCATTACCGTTTGGTTTTTTTATCCTTCAATATCAGAGTTCAGAGGTTATTGCCTTCAGAAATAATCATAACTTTTTCACTCTAACCTAGAAATCTATCTTTTAGTTAACAGCCGATCAATCAACACAAAATCAGAAGCTAAAGAAAATGTCTGTGTATTTATAATAATGGCATAATGTTAATAGCAGTATACAAAAATGCTTTTGCCAAGATAGTAATAACAATCTCTTAGAGTGAGCACCCACAAAGAGTTCAGTGGGGCATTGCAATACACAACATTTGGAAAACAATCATTAATAACATTAATAAGTGAATCATTCAGGAAATATAGAAATAATTCCCCACCAAATGCTATTATTGACTATGAACACTAGAAAAAATCAGATTGTTTGCTTCAAAATTCAGACAGACAGGAGAAAACCCCTTGAACCCAGAAATCAAATTCCAAAGTACAATTTAGACAATGTAATATTTATTTTGTGGGTAGCTATACTTCTCTTTTGTGTCTACAAATGTGTGCAGTTGTATGTATTTTGATATAAGCCCAATGTAAATTTCATATGTTTCTTACTCATATTGTCAATTTTCCAGTTGATATCCAGCCAAATTCTTTTAAAACTAACTTTTCGTACATCTCCACTTATTACTCAGATTTCCCTTTGCCTATTATTTCACTAAACACTAAGACATTTTTAAAACTAGTCTCCAATTTTTCCAATAGCTATACCTTTCTTTCATTCTCCGCTTGAATATTTTGCATTGTGAAATCTAGCTTTTGCTCCTTGCTTTTCGCATAGGCTAAACCCATGGACCCTTCAACCCCAAAACAGCCATCCTCTCTCTGTTTTTATCTGTGGGGCCTTCTTTTTCAAAAAGAGCTCTGCCATTTCCATCTTCTTTCTATCCTGCAACTACGTCCCATATGCTGTACCCAATTATGATTTCCTCAACTACTGCATAGTTATTCTTTCCTTTGTCCTTGTTCTTCTGTTACAATTTATGCATAAACAGAAAGCCATGTTTACACTTTTTAGTTTGCTATCACAATACATAGAACACTGGACAAAGCAGCCTCTGTAATGTGACCTCTCCCTATCAAGTAGAAAAGAATGATCTCACTGTTACTTTTTGGTTTCCTTTCCTGCTCTGTTTCACTCATTTATGCCACTGGTCTTGAATTTTTCATAGCAAGCCTTAGGCTTCTTAACTGTCAGTGGACAATAAGGCTTTTCCAATTCATTTCTTCACAAATAGGCAATTTACTATAAATAGGCTTTTGATAACTAGCTGGCCAAACATATCTAACATGTAGACACCTAAATTACATATAGTAAATTATCTCTAATTGAATACAGTGAAGTGTCTTCCAAAAAAACCTTCAAACTATAGTAGAATCATAAAAAGGTTTGGTTTGGAAGAGACGTTTAAACGTCATTTAGTCCAACCCTGCTGTAATGAGCAGGGACACCTTTCACTAAATCAGGTTCCGTTAGTAGAAGTTCCCTTGTGAAAATTTAGAATTTTCTGACAGTATATTGCATTTAATACTTTTATTGCCCAGATTTTTGACAGAATGCAGAAGATTAACACACTTTGTTGTGTCTAACCTAATCTTCGGGCTTCAGAACTCAGCTATGAAAACCTACAAGAAATAGTGAGTCACCATGTTGTATAGTGTATGTATAGGGTTGTGAGGAGCCGATTTAATCTTGATTTCTGTCTCAATACTGGGTGTCAGAGGCATGTGGGAGAGGATGCCCATGTGCCGCTTGCAGGAGGCAACTAGGAGGAGATGGGGAAAAGCCTTGTCTCTGGGGAGACTTTGCCTGGCAATCATTTCATATCTCACATGGGACAAGCAGTCAGCAGGAGACCACCAAGGACACTGCACCCTCCAGGGAGGTTCTCCAATCAGATGGAAAAAGGTCTCCACCAATGGACTACAGTGGAAAGTTGGACTGGGCCAATGGTCTCCTGTCAGCAGGCAGACTTCGGGATGAGCCAAGGGGTATAAAAGTAACTGAGTCACAGGGTCTGTTGGTCTTTTGGTCATCTGCTTCTTGCACTGGCTGTAGCAGTCCTACATAGATATGAAGTCACATTTCAAGGAACTTGAACTTCTCATCTCTATCATCTGACTCTTACCACCTTACCAAGAGCAAAAGACATCAGTCTGTACCAGTCACTGATGTCATGGAGTCATGTGAGACATTGTGCAATTTCTGTTCTCTTCAGCAGTGAGAGTATAAATATGGCTTCAATTTTTCAGAAAAGATCAGGACCCTGACCTTTAACACTCTTCTCAAAAGAATGCTTGTGGAAATGTAAAAAACAGGACAAGCATATATATTATTTTTCTCTGGTGCTCCTGAATTAAATGTAGGTTTTATCCATGTGAAAAACTGAGTGGATGTATCTTCAACAAATCTCTCCTGTCTCATACTAAACTCATTCCATCTTTTAGCACCGACCGTCTTCTTCGGCATGGAGCTCCACAGTTGCAGCACCCACTGAACGAAACAGTACATTCTAGCATTTTTGTGTATTTTTTGATGTCATTTAATTCTTCTACTGAAAAGTAATAAAACCATGTTGGGCCTCTTAACCTTAGTTCCATGCTGGTATGTAGCTGGAATATGGATTTGGTTTCCTGTTAAGGGAATATGGTCATGTTTGAATTTAGTAGACGTTTTGTATTGCCAGTCATGGCAGAATAATTGAACAAAGATGAATCTTACAATTTACAATGGTGAAAAATTTCACAAAAATTAAATGACCCAATTATATTGAAACACCATGTTTTGAATGCTTCATTTTTGAAAACAACTTTATTTTGCCTCTTTTGGGGGATGAAACTGAAAATTTTGTACGAAGTTCAAAATTCTTATTCCAATGTTTCAGAAACTGTTCAATATACAAGGCAGCTTAAGGGAAGCTATCTCACAAGAGAAATGTAACTTAAATGGAAGTACTGCTGCACTAAGACAGGATGCTGTTCAATTCATGGCAATGAGCATGCAGGCAAGAAAAGAAATGTTTAAGAATTTTGCCAAAAATTTCAGTCAGAACAATAGAGTACACAAATAATTCCTATGAAGTATAATTGTAATTGATCTCAAACTTTGTTTAGGAAGTATAGGCAGCTGTCTGTATGACTGGAGTGTAGCCCATTTTGTCTAGTGTTACAAGTAGATAGAGGGAAATACATGGAGTATTTAAATTCCAGACCATCTCTACTGTGAATATAAACACAAAAATGAAAATCCACAGATTTGTAAATCTTTGACATGTCTCAGTAAACTGCTCTAGTATAATTCATCTAGTCAGTAGACCATAGTGTTTACTGTTTTCCGTCAAAGGCTTCAGCATTCGCACCAGTTATGCATATTCCAAATAAACAGTCAGTTTGAATCCATTTTTTAGTTGAAATTAGTAAATCTGCTTCTGAAAATAAGAGAGCCCAAGAAGATAAGACTGTTTATGAAGCCTACCTTGTTATCTTGATCTTGGTTGTGCAGTCCTGGGCGGATTATTCAGCCCTTAAAATACTAAATTGGAATAGCATTATGTAGACTCATGATATGATAGTATTATAAGTGTTTATATATGTATATGTATATATACATATACACATATATATATATACACTCTGCAAAGATACGCTTAAGCACAAATATACAAATATTTATTCTTGAAAAGAATAAATAATGTATCTATAAATCTATAAATAAGGAACCAATATGTGAGTCAGCATTTTATTTTGGATAGTAGATTGTCAAAACTACATACATTGTTTTGTACAAGATCCAAATGTAATTGATAACCTCACAGGCAAAATATATTTTGTAAGTTTTCATCATTGGAACAAATTCCTTTCTATTTTCATATGAAAAACTGAAACAGTGAAATCTTACTGCTAGTTGTGTATGTCTGGGCTGTATACTGAATCATACTGACTAAAAGTTCTAGTCTTTATCCACCGTTAATTTCACACATTCACATTCTTGAATTACAGTGATAACGAAAATCCTGTTGTATCATGCTCAGTTAGTTGGTTATTTTGATTACCCCTTAAGTGAAATGTGTGTGTGCATACCAAAAAATTTTGATGTGCTAGTTTTGGCTGGTATAATTTTCATCACAGTGGGTAGTAAGGGGTTGTGCTTTGGATTTGTGGTGCAGTGTTGATAACACAGGGATGTTTTTGTTTTTGCTGGGCAGGGCTTGAACTGAGCCCAGGGCTTTTCTGCTTCTCACCCCACCAGTGAGCAGGCTAGGAGTGCACAAGGAGTGGGGAGGGGACACAGCTGGGACAGGTAACAGACAGCTGACCAAAGGGATATTCCAGGCCAAATGATTTCATTCTCAGCATATAAAGGGGATTGTGAAGAAGGAAGAAGGGGAGATTTCAGAGATATGGCATTTGTCTTCCCAAGTGATGGGGCACTGCTCTGCTGGAGATGGCTGAATGCCTGCCTGCCAACGGGAACAAGTGAATGAATTTCTTGGTTTGCTTTGCTTGCACGAGTGACTTCTACCTTCCCTATTAAACTGTCTTTGTCTGAAGTGATAAATTCGCCCACTTCTACCCTTCCAGTTCTCTCCCCTGTCTCATTGGTGAGGAGTGAGTCACTGGCTACATGGGGCTGGGGCTGGGTGTACTCCCCATGACAGATGTACATCCTGTCAAGAATCTACAAAAGTTTACACTGTAAGCATATAAAAAATATTTAACATTAAAAAACAATATTCTAAAATTGAAAGCTATTTGGGAAATTTCTAGTCTTTAAGAGGCAATTTTTTCCAAATTACAGTTTGATTTTTCTCTTTCAACAAAAAAAATCAAGAAAATCTCTGCTGATTGTGTCACCAAGGTTATGATCAGTGTGAAACGAGCAATTTTGCAGTCTAGCCAAAAGACAGCTTTGGCATATATTCATAGAATAGGTTGTGTGAAGCCAGGGGTGTTATCTTCCAGTGGTTATTAAATAGGTCTTTAGCAAACTGTCTGATCAGTTCTAAACTTCCCCTCTAACTAATTCACTTAATTTTGTTTGTCTGTTTGTTTTAGAAATGTAGATGGAAGATTGTGGAGCACTTATTAAAAGCAGTTCTTAATTAGAAAATGTTATTGGATGCAATTTCAGAACAGCAGTCTTAAGCTCAGACATATGCTTTCCACCACAGGAGCCATCCTACTGTTTGTAACACATGGAGAAAATTCACTGCTTAGCATCCTAAAGGTTTCCTTGCTCATTTCCAATAAAGGCTACAACTTGACGCCCAAAATTTGCTAAGTGTTGCCTTTCAGTGATTAAGAGTGAGGGTTGTTCTCTATCTTTCTAAGATGCATAATTGAAATGCAAACATATTTTGAATTAAATGGCATGGCTGTTTCAGAGTAGCAGAAATATCAGCCTTTGTTATTTGGGATGCAGCCATTTGTGAATCATTGTTTTCACTGTATAATAACACTGATATAGTTGTTTTAGTTATTCTGCTTGAATTTGTTTCCATATGTTTCAGTCATCTTTTTCCCAGCACTCTTTTTCAAATATTTCTTGGTCTTGTATTTTTCTCTTTGTTGAAATTTGTCCTCCCATGAGCTTTATTTCTGCCTTTTATTATATTTACTGCTTATTTCTTACAGCTCTGTCAGTTTTCACAATGTCCTTTTTTCTTTTTTTTTAAAATTTGTTTTCCTATGTAATAAAACCTGCTTTTCAACTTTTCTCCCTTGCTTATGCCAGATTGTTGGCAGAATTCATCCCTTTCCTTGCCTTCTATTTGCCTGCTAGTTCCTCCCAATTAACAATCCTGTGCTTATATTTTCATGTTTTTCACAGTCTTAGTTGTCCTACGTGAAGTTAATTCAGAAAAACATCATTTAGTGTAGTGCCTGGCAGCAAAAGAAAGCTGACTGAAAAACAGTGATATTTTGCCCACGTATGCCCACTCTGTTTTTTGTATCCCTGGGCAATCTGGAAGGACAAGAAGGATGCCATGAAATTGGTGTTCCTGATTTTCCCTTTAGTTCTGGATTGATGTATTCCTTGATGGAGAACAACTGGTCTAACACTTTTTGGAAACACGTAATTTGTTTGGGAGAGGCTCCACCCTTACTTCATCCTGTGCTTCATGCAGTTCTTATAGCCAGGCTTTCTTCTTCATCCAAAGTTTTGCACAGGAACAAATTCAACTAAAGAGAATAAATAAGAGCAGTCCTCAGGCCTGGAAGTATGTTGCTCTTTGCAAGATTCTGTACTTCAGCCTCATGAATATTGATAGTGTGTAATTATTCTTTCTGTTTAAGTGAAGTATAGAAATGCTGTGTTACATTTTCTTATATGCATTAACACACATTTGCTCAGAAGTTGTTTGTATTACATTTTGATACAAAGACAAACAATTTACAGTATCACTGGGGAAAAGTAAGAAATGTCTTGTTTTGGAAATGTTTCTAACAGAACAAAACACATACAAATCTTTTGATCCATGTGTTGACACTGTAAGGATGAAAATGCAGACTGTGAGAGAATCTGTAATTAGTGGAAATGATGAAGCTCTAGATTGAAAAAAAAAAAAAAAAGCTGTGTTAAATCTAACAAACTCCTGGACTGAATCATCTTCGTCTTCATTCCTATAAGGCAATCTTTCCTTCCTTCCTTCAATCTTCCATAACCCTGAATGAGTACAGTTCATTTATCCTGCTACCATCATAGTCATTTCTCATCTTTAAAACTTGTAAGAATGTAAAATTAATCAAATGCATAATTCTAAATTCAGTTTAAAAAAAAAAAAGGAAAACAAAATGAGAACAACCCCTCACCCCCAAAAAAACAAACCAAAACCAAACCAACCAACCAACCAATTAAAAATCCAAAACACAACAAAACAGAAACCAACCCAGCATGTTACGAAATCAATTTCACTTATCTAAGCTTGTTCAGCTTCCTTCTCTAGCACACGTTCAACCTGTCACCATTTGCTGCATATCACCACAATATATCCTTCTAAATCATTATCACCACTTGTCAAAGCTGGCATGAAATAGTTTGCAACATTTCTAGGTTGATTTTAAGGAATTAGAAGCATTTGCCGTGTTATTTATTCAGAGCTTATCTGCAGAAAATATACATGGTCTAGCATCTACAGAATGCTTCCTGAGTAGCTTTGAGTATGGGCAGCTGGGATACTACAGTGTCATCAGGATTAAAGTTGTCTATATTATCAATCACAAAGAAGTTAGTTAACTAAGCCTACTGTGGTGTGTTAGATATAGTCAATTAAGGCAGACTGAACCTCTGTGATTTTTCCTAATGGCAAACCTGATACACTAAGGTGTATTTGCCATCTTCTAATTTCTCTGAAGTACAGAATTTTTGATTTACCTGGAATTTTGTTTTGCCAGTGACCAATGCAAATGCATGTCTTCTCCCTCATTGAACATGGGGCGAATTGATCAAAATTTTGCATTGCCTGAGGTGCCAGGAGCAAACTTTTTCAATGGGCACATCATTATGATGCATTGCAATTACCTTGCAGTTGCATTGCATTATAGTTTCTCAGTATGTGACCACTGCAGAACATAATGAGACGATTATTCACTACAGAGCCTAAGGGAGGCATGACCATGATACAGAAAATTATCTCCACCCCAGATGCACTGCAGAGCTGTCACTTTTAGTAGGCCAATAGAAAATAAGAGGTTTGGACAAGTACAGAACCGAATCATTTACCGCTGAAATGGTTATTCCTCCATGTCAATTTTGCATTTTTTTTAAATCTTAATTCAAGTCTCGTGGTGAATTTGCTAATATTTTCAAAGCCAAAACCAAGGAAAGATGATAAAGAAGGATAGCTATATTCTATTTTTCACAAGCTATCTCTGTAAGGAATCTTGCAATGTAACTGTCTGATATATAACTGTTCAAAAGACCATTTGGAGAGTCCTTGAAGTCTCACCACACCCTGTCATCCAACAACAACAACAACAACCCAAAAAAACCACACCCAAAACAAGCAAACAAATGAACAACCCAACCAACTAATCAAAAAAAAAAAGTTAGAAATATTAAAAAAAAAATAGAAAAGTTAGAGCTTAGAGTTATTCAAGACAATTGGCAATGTAAACTTTTTCACACCAAACATGGTTACTTGATATTTTCTGTTGTTGCTTTAGCCACAGTTTTCCTTAGTTCCTTCTGGCTTTCTCAAATCAGCCAAATCCACTTTCTCTTTTTGATGCCAGTAGCTTCACTAGCTTTAGCAAAGGGCTGCAGAGTGGAGGGTTACTGGAAGTTACTTCCAGGCCTTTTCACTGTAGTGCACCCATGCAATTAAGAACCATTAATTCTTTTTATATTATAGTTTAATTTGTGGTGTTCTTGTATAAGACATTACTTGCTTCCAGCTAACTGAAGAAAGAGATGACACCTCCCAGTTAATTCTTACAGTGGTAGAAAGAAGTAACCAAGTCCATAGGACAGGTAAGGGAATTGCCTTCTGCCTTGGTTGACTCACAAGAAACACAAGACAGTGCCATGCTAACAACAGCTGCCACTACTGCTGATGCATTTGCTGCCACAGCTGCTCTCACCCCTACTACTCTTTCATCTACATTTATGGCCTGAGATGAAAACTTGTTAAAATCACTGAAGATTTTACTTTGCTCATCAAGTTTGCAGGTCAGCTGCCAGAGGCTTTGAGGTATACACTATTTCTGCAGTTAAAGCAGCATATTTTTTTTCTTCTTCACCCCCTGGTTTACAATATTTTCTTGACAGAATATTTTAAATTATTTTCTTTCTTGCCTGTATCTTTTTTTGCCATCCTTATTCTGTTTCATTATAAGTGGTTTTTTTCTCTCTCCCTGAATTTCTTGTTTTAGGGAAATTAATACCCTTCTTTATGATTTCACCTCCAAACAAAATTATGTATGCACTCATGTTAGTGTTCATTGTTTCCTATGCAGGCCAAAACCAAGGAACACAATTAAAAATCATGATAAATATTGTTAATTAATAATCATATTCTGCAGTATTTTTTGAGAGACCTTTGTTTACTTAACATACGTCAGACTAGTATCAATTGTTCAAATAAAATTGTTATATCTGCTAGCCTTCTGTCATTGCCTCACTGTTTTCAAAACTACCTATATGTTTCAAGAAACGGTTATTTAAAGCACTTAAAGGTTACCTGGTGACTACAGTAGAATAGTTCACAGATTAACTCATACCCTGGGCATAGTTTAGGTATTTCATATTTATGAGTTCAGCATGATCCCACCAGCCTTCTCTCACATGGATCTGGTATGACCACAGTGTTCATCCAGTGTTTATTTTTATTAACTCTCTGAAGAACTGCTCACTATCTAAACTGATTTATGGCCAGCTGCCCTCTGTCCTGCCCTGAGATAAGCACAAGATATCTATAGAGAACACTGAAAAGAGGGATGTTTTTTGGGTAAGAACTCCCTTTTACGTGCTGCAAAAACTAGTTTTCTGTGTTGTGAAAGAATGAGAAAGAAGTTGTTTTCCTAAAAATATCCTGAAATAGAAATATCACCACCTACCTTTGGCCTGCACATCCCAAAATTCTGTGTCTGCTTTCCCTCAGTGAAGGACATCTTAATGGTTGCAAAGCCTCCACTGGAGATTTGCAGCTCTTGTACATAGTAATTTCTCACACGATAAGTTTATATTCATCATCTCTCAGAAGCATATGAGGTTTCGGTCTGTTTTGAATACCACAGTGTCAGAGACATCAATCAAAAATGATAGCATCGATCATGCTGCTGCAAAGGAGTTGGATGGCATCTGCCAAAATGCCTTACTTACAGTAGTGTACCAGAATTTTGATGAATAAGGACACTGGTTTGCTCAATAACAATTAATCATGACTTCTCTTAATGCATCATGTTTTTAAAGGCATAATACAAAGCTAATAAAGAGGTTAACTTATATTCTTCATTCAGCTGAAATCAAGGAAGATATTCTGAATGCAAAATGCCATAAGAGAGAAGATAAACCAGATTATTCTAAATCCAGATTATTCTAAATCTGTTTTACAAGTGCAATGGATTTCATTAAGATATTTTATTTACAACATACCACTGTTAACCATGTTAATATTAGTATTAATTTCATATCAAAACAAAATAAAAAATCCTTAAAAGCACAATTAGTAATGGAAAACAAGCACTTTTTAATTTTTTTTTTCCATTTTAGCTAAAATTGCATCTGAGGACAGATTTTTTTCCCAGGAAAAGTAAAAGCAGGATCTATTTGTTTCTGTAATTAGAAAGATATATGCAGATTTAGGCTCCATCCTACCATAAGCTTGGCTACTGACTCACTTATGTCAGCCAAATAGGTTCTATTAGGCTCATTAAGTATATAATAAACTTATGAAATTCATCGCCACAAAGTATAATTAAGGTTCAGGCATCTAGAGTTTTCCTGTAAAATTAAGTATTCAATGGATAAAAAAAATTCTCTATTCACACAGATTGATGAAAAATTAGATTTTGTAGAAATCTATGAAGGATACAAAACTTTCATGCTTGTATCATTACAGATATGCCTACCACATCTAGACAATATGGAATTGCCATAGTATAGGCAATTTTGCTGTTCCTAATACAAAGCCAATTTGCATATGCCCTTGGTAATATAGAGCTAACATTTTTTTCTTTTTATCTTTGAGCTAGTTTGTTCTGTGTTTAATAAAGTTTCTTTATACCTATGTCAGGAATCTTCTTTACTCATCTAGCTATGCATTAAATTACTTTGCATACAATTGGTTACATTTCTGATCAGAGATAAATTACTACATTAAATGAATTGTTGTTCTGAAGAAGAATATAAATACAAATCTATTTTACTATAAGGTAGAACTAATAGGAAACATTTTCACTATTCAGAAAGAACAGAACTTCAGTGGCAGTAAAAATAATGAAAATAATAATCTCTGAACACTGAACAAAACCTATACAAATAAAAGTGGTAGTGGCTAGCAATTTTATTTTCAGGTTTTGCCAGAAACCTCACAGCCCAGATGCTAAGCACTGGAAAATACTTATTCCAACAGCAGCATCTGGTACTTTGGCAGACTCCATAAGCAATTTTGTTTTACAGTTCTAAAGCTGCTTCTGCGTCTATTACCTGGTTAATCTGATGGGCTGACTTGTTCTCCTGGATGCCATATGCCAGGAGCTAGAGGTGCAGTGAACTGTTTGCCCATTATGCTTGCATTAAAAAGCAGATTAAAAAATCTGCTGAAAATTTAGCACTTTACTACAATAAAGCTCACGATGATGAGTGACTTGCCTTGAAATAATGCCAAAAGGCTACCAGATCATCAAGAGCCAAGGCTGGCAGACGCAGGGCTAACCAGGTAATGTTTGAAAATTTGTCACTTGATACTTAGTCTCTATCGGTTTAGCATTTCTTTTGGTTGGTTGGTTGGTTGGTTGGTTGGCTGGTTGGTTTGGTTGTTGTGGGGTTTGGGGGTTTTTTGTTTGCTTGCTTGGGGGGTTTTGTTGTTGTTGGGGCTTCTTTCCTTCTGTACATATGAAGGTGATTTCAGACAAAAAAGGAAATGTATCAAGAGGAGCAGGAAAAAAATAAGATGCCCGTATTTCTTTTTAGAATAACTACAAGGGCTAAAGGTGGACATACCAATGAATTGCTGACTCTTTTAAAGTCAGAGCATAAAATGTGAATAGTAACCAACAGAAAGTCATCTGAAACTATTGTTCAGGATTTTCAGCATTATTCCATCTGCAGGCAGTGAATTTGTGAGTAGTCAGCCTTCCAGTAAAAATGGCTTGTTATCAGCTTTCAAAAAGGTGAATGGATACCCACCTTGAGGAACAAAGTTTTTAAACAATCTAGATATATTAAACTGGGATAGCATGTTGATGTAAAATATATATCCCAAATAACCCAGAGGTTGGAAAAGAGTAGTGCGCTGTAGTAAGAAGGAATGTTAGATGAGGTGTTTTGCAGATTTTTCCACTGAATGTGTGTGTTTTCACAGGTAGCTTTTTTTTTGACCCATCACTTAGTTTTCAAAAGTGTAATTTCTTGAAAAGAAGGAGCTCATAAAATGCAAATTACACATGCATTTTTAGCAACACTATTCCCTGTGCAAATAAAACCTTCCAAGAGCCAATAAAAATAAAAAGGGAAACCCCTAAGTAAAAAGAACTATCATAGAAGGCATTACTACCTTATTCTGTGTCTAAATATTCCAATCTTTGAAGCACTTCATGCTCTTACAGAAAAACTAGACATTAGAGATTAAGTCAGTTAATATCTTCAGAACTCTGCTTGAAAATGTCTGAATAGGTCAAATACATCTCGAATTGACAGGCGAAAAAAAATTTACACCTTGAAAAGGCCTGTTATTTTGAAAAGCTGTGGAACTAGTACACTATTGACAACAAAAAGAAATTAACATATCTATATTGGTAAGATGTTGAGAGGAAATATCTTCTCTTCATTAGTTGCATACAAAGGACCTGATCTCACTACTCTCCAAACAATTATTCACAGCAAATTAAGACTTTTGTCCAACTGTGTCTTGTATAAGATTTCTGAAAATAAACCGTAGTGCTGGCTGTCGCTGTCTGCTCCTCCTAACGTTAAACTACTAAAGGTCTACCTGTTCCTAACTGAGCATAAGGCATTGCAGCATGACACTGAAATTGTTCTCAGCTGTATTCAGATTGTCAGACCATTTACCACCACACGTTCGTTACACTGAGCATTTCCCACTGCAGAGCTTTACAGTTCTATTAGCTTGAAGCAGTTCAACTAGTCACTTTAGATTATGAGCCAAGTCATAATAATCAGCAGGAAAGGTGATGGCTGACCATAACTTATGAAAATTAAAATTGCAAAAGATTCAAAATAATTTTTTAAAAAAGGAGGAAAGATAGGGGTTGTTTTGTGTCTAACAAGTTATGAAGAGTGTTTTCCATTTTCAAGTCTCGTAGTACCACTGACTCCACTTCTGAAAGAGCAGATGTTCCAGGCAAATCTCTTCCTACAGCTGACCTCTGGGACATGTCCTGCTAAGGTTTCCCCTAGTGTCTTTTTTTTTGTTTGGTTTTGGGTTTGGGTTTTTTTAATGCCAAGACAATTCTGAACAGCAAGTACAGTGGCATAGGTAGCTCCTTAAAATGCCTCCTTTTAGAGTTTTACCATTCAAGTGAGGAAGTAAATACAGCGCCTCTGAAGATTACAGCACTTTTTAAAATCCTGGCTGGTCAGTGGATTTCATTTCTTCACACCTGTTTGATTTATAATGTATAAAAGCATCAAGATGTTGAACTGTTTCCTTCATGAGAAATTGCAGTGATGCAAGAAAATGTAACTCATGAAAGCTCTGGTGTGCCAAGCATGAAATAATTGAATAAAATGTTAAATCACTACTGCAAAAGAAATTCAGCAGAGTGCAGAGGGCCGGTGTTAGATCCATGCATCAGTTGACTCCAGCAGAAGTATCATTTAGAAGTCCTGTGTATGATGATAGCTTTACCACTCACTCTGGAAGAAAATCATCCCATACACATCAGACTCGAGTGAGTCAGTCCTTCCTCAGTCCCAGCTGCTAGACATTTGTAATGTGATCTAATCTAGTCATCTAAACCTTTCTTTTTACCTTTTTTTTTTTTTTTTTGGTAATCGGTGAAATAAGATGGATAACAACAGAGTAAAGAACATTAATATTTTAAAATTGTAGTGCAAATCTCCTGGGAATTTTATTTCTTAATTAAATATAAAGATACCCTGGAAGGGGAGTATATACCTACTTGTCTATAACTGGTTAGGCATGTCAAATCACTCTTCTCATCCTGACAAATTTTGCTTGCCCCTTGAACAAATGTAAGGTTTAAAATATAGTTTAAAAATGCAATAAGTTCACAGGAAGTAAACCAGTTAATAACAGTTCTATGTTAAAATATATATTTATGTATGGTTTTTGGGGCTTTTTCTGTATGCTCAAATTAGCAAAACACTTGCAGGTTTCACATATTGATTTATCTTTTAAATTATCTAGAGTTTGTCCCGTATTGGTATAAGACTTTCATCTGATCAGTTATTAATCAGAACCCCAGATCTTTTGGTTTTGAGGAAACCCAAAGTGACATCACACAGCTTGACATTATTGCTTGACAGCAATAATATTGAAAAAAATGGACTTTTGAATGAAACTTTGTATAATTAATATTATTCAGTTTTAATTGATAACACTGTGCAAATTGCTTTTCAGTCTTGATCTGCAGAAAGTCATCTAAGATTGCAATAGGTGTCCAAGATATCTGGAGAACACTAATACTGCCTCAATGAAACATGATGGGCAACAAGTGAAGTACAAAACATAGCATCTCCTCTCCAAACCTATACAGATTTCCAATTTAAAAAATCATATAGAGTTACTTTATCTTCTTTTTATTGAAGACCATTCCTCAAAATAGCAAATGATAACTGAAGACATAAGGCGTCTCATATTACTCTGGATTTATTCAGGAATGGCTGAACATCTGCAGAATTAGAGGCCTTATAGAAGTCATTGTATCCCTTAAAATATTCTGACAGTCTGTCCAGGAACTCATATAAACTCTATTTTGAATGAATCCCTGAAATAGATAATATTCTAAAACCAAATGCATAATTTTACACAGAAAAAAAATAATATTTGAATGGAGTTTTGGTCATCGTTGGACTTGATATCACCTATATAAATTTCAGTCCCAGTGGAAGAGGTTTAGTAAGCAAGAACAAATAAAGAATTTACAAAAAAAAAAAATTAGTCCCCTCAAAAACCAAGAAAGGTGTCTGGTTTTGGTGTGACAGGGGAGACTTAACTATTTGGTGTGGCAGAAAAGAATATCACCATTAGCTTGTGCAACTGTTTACATAAACTCTGTGCAGCGTGGACCACAGATAATTGCATAGCAACTCGGATTGTGTATCTCGATCATGATATCACACTTTTCCATAGTGCGATTACAAGAGTAATTAAAGTGATGCAGATAAAAGGTGCTCTCAAGCAGTCAGGGGAAAACCTTTTATTTGTACTGCATCTCATGTTAACTTTCTGAGTTTCTGTTAATATATTTTGAGCATCATTTTTCTGGCATATCCATGTGAAAAAAAAATTAATAAAGTAATGTTTCTCCTGAAAGGGTAATGTCATAATAAATGTCAGTGCATTGGTAGTACTTTTGTCTGTTCATGGTCACAACATGACTATTCTCCACTGGAAACAAATCCCTGGAAATGAAAACTCATGCTGTTCTATCCCAAATTAATCAGAAAAAGTGAACATAATTGGAGAATAGAACAGCCTCCCAAGGAAGGTAATCAGAAAAGTCAGCATTGCTGAAGACACTCAGGACATTAGTTGCAATTATGTTGAGTGACATCGTGAAACATGAGAAATCACATTGACTGACTGATGCACGGTGGTAATGCTACTGCCATTGACACAACTTAAATAGTTCTCAATTTTGATTTTTAAAATCAGTATGAAATTATTTAATCTTTATTTTTACTTTGAATAAACTTTAAAACTTGCAAGGTTTGATACTACATCTCATAAGAGATGGAATGAGAAGGGGACGTCTTAGTTTCAGCTTTCATTTCAAACTTGTTGAATGCTGCTTGCTTGATCCATACCCATATACGGAAATATTTTTGCCAGTATACAGATACCTGATAGTAAAGTAGTCTCCTTAACTTAGGCTAAAATTAATCTGTCAAACTAGTTCTGATGTAAGTATCTGTATTTTAAATGTCTGGTGTTAATATAAAGCTCATTCACCTAGCCCGTGCTTCTCAAGTTTTTTGCATCCTCTGGCAATCTCACCTGAGTGATCCTGATATCCAACAATGGAGTTGTGAACTACACCTTCTCCCAAAGGCTGGAGCTTTCCCGGTTGCTTGTAGAAATGCTTCTTTGAAGCTTTTTACCACCTCTAAATGTAATAAGAAAATCCATGTAAAGTTGGCAACAGAAGGTCCTGTTTTTCCTTCTGGGTGCATAAACCATTCAGTATTTTTCTTGTGATCTTCCCATTCTGTTTGCATAAAAATCATAAGATTGGAGAAAATGGGGTTATTTAATTCCTGGTTGTATAAACCATACTTACTTTTATTTCACGTAATTCTCTCGTCTGTTTTTTATTCCATCAAAGACTTTAACATCTCATGTGTCCCCATGTCTTTATTAGCTATCCAGTGAGACTGTCATTATTAGGAAACAGATCCTTCTGTCATTGTTGGTATCCAAAGTGCAGGAAATATTCCTCTGCCTGTTTTAAGAGATTGATCCTCCTGGACAACACTGATTTTGACCTCTGTCCATGGAAAAAATTGCCAACACTCTGGGAAGAGTTTGAATCTAGAAGGGTTTGAACCAGATGATAGAATAGTTTGTAGTGGTGTCACAGGGTGAAGAATTTAGAGGTTTTGGGGTTGTTAATGCAGTAAATAGATAAAAGCTAAAAATGCCAAGATGGAGGACAGTTGTTGTTCTCCAGGGCTCCTTCTCCTTCTTCTACATCTCCATGTCTTGTGGCAAAAGTGATTTAAAGTGATTGGATGAAAAATTCCGCAGTTCCTGTTCGCGCAGGAGCTGGGTTTGTTGGGCATTGGCAGAAAAATGAAAATATGTTTCGTTTCAAACTTCTATTGGGTCAATTACCTTTAAAAGGGCCCTGAATTTGTGATAAGGTCTCTTTTCTGCGCATCTTTTGAACTCTC
Source organism: Ifrita kowaldi (assembly GCA_013398055.1). Taxonomy (NCBI): domain Eukaryota; kingdom Metazoa; phylum Chordata; class Aves; order Passeriformes; family Cinclosomatidae; genus Ifrita; species Ifrita kowaldi. The sequence continues at coordinate 167,383 of VZRS01006730.1, read as the reverse complement.
TACACGGTGCTGTGTCCAGCACTCTATTTCTCTGATAACGCTAACTAAAACAACTATCTAAAGCAAAGAATCCGAAGACTCCTCTCGTCTTTTCAACTTTCAGGCCAGGACTCTGTAGGCCTCTCCCGTCGGGGGAGTCACACATATCACAGTAGAAGTGATATGTCATGACTCAAAATTACCACAGATAAGTAAATAGCTGGGGGAAATTCAAAGAAAACACACAGTATCATACATTAATATTCCATGCATTATTACACTAACTTGTCTCAGAGATGGTCTGATGCTGGTCAAGTATGCCACGACCCTCCTAGACAGCGTCCTGAAAGGAACAGCTCTTCTAGGGGCGAAGGCAAACCTCCCTGGACAGCGGGATTTCAGCAAGTGTAGCGATTTCTCAGCTACAAGTGATTTCAGCTCTTGTGATTCAGCTCTTTGTGAAATACCCCGAAGCTAACACAGGGACAGAGAGACAGGGAGACCTGTATGGCAGTTCCCCAGGGAAAGGCAGCTTTATTGTCCAGCAGTCTCCGTGAAGGGAAGGCCAGGGACAACCTCCCTTGGATTTCAGGGCAGATCCGGGGCCTTTTTATGGGAAAGGCAGGGGGTGGGGTAGAAACCAGTTAGCCAACTGGGTACAAGGTATTACCATAAGGAGGCAAGGCATGCTGGGGGTGGTTCACTTGGTCACCATAAACTAAAGTGAGTTGCTTATCTCAGAGTCCTTATGGCCTCAGGCCTTTGTTTTCCAAAAGAGTGCAGAGGGCTGTTGTGTCAAGAGTTCACAGACCACCACAGTTACCAGCAACAATTTTCAAGCTCAAGCTTTCATTTATCTTCTTATATGAATACACAAGTATTTGCACAGAAATATTCACATATTGAATATTGTGAATTATGAATATGTTCCGCTAATTAAAATGGTAAAAAGATGTTTTAATTGTCAAGACAGTTACTCTGATGCAGTATTTTTATAAAATCAATTCTCATGAAATTTCTGTTTCAGTTCTTTTTTCAGGTTTTGTGATTTACATTCTTTAACTATATCATAGTTTAAGCATAGCATTGATGTACCGTTCTGAAATGAAACAGAGGATGAATGGAAGGTACCTGTAAGTTCAGCTGAACTTGTATTTTCTTTTTTTTTTCTTTGTTTGGTTTGGTTTTTGTTTGTTTTCTGAAGACTGCCATCAACAACTAAAGTTTTTTTAACTAAACAGCTAATATAAGGAATATGATATTCACTTCTGTTAAGTAACAGTAACTATCTCTTGGGCCACCACATCTTGTGGTTTGTCTTAGAAACAGTCAATACATTTTAATACCTGTTATTCCTTAGTGTTTCATTCCCAGATGAATAGTCCCAGATTAAAGAGACATGCACAGAGAGAGAAAACTGAACCTGCTAAACAAAAAAATCATACTCGCCAGTAAGTTTCCATAGGCATGGACCATATTGTTTTAAAATTATAAGTGAGGATTAGCCAAGCTTGGAGAAATGAACAGAAAGTGACCTCTGGAATGTACTGTTTACTAATCCTTTCTCTGTGAAAGATTTGCAAAGAAGTTCTCAGCAAGTCATTTCACTTTTCTGCTTTCCTTTCTCTGGAGGGCTTTTATCTCTCTGGAGAGCTCTAATAATAAACCTTGACCATTCTCATGTGTGTGAAATATATTTTTCAAACAATATTTCTGTGAAGTTTATAATAAATGCATAAAGACCTGGTAGAAAACCACACAAAATGTGGTTGACTTGTTTCATTCTTTCAAAGAAAAGAAAAAACATGCCTCTGTTTCTTGCTCCCATAGTACCTGTTACCTATTTGCTTACAGAACCAGCTTGTGACAGGTGTGATCTGGGTTCATCTACTTAATGGTGTTGTACATTTTTTAATGGTGTTCTCAGCACCAAAGGTCCTAACTCTGCATGAGAGAGCATTAGATAATCAACTGTACTTTCCCTGAAAAGTGTGCAGAAATTTAGCAGCATGACAGTCATTGACATTAACGGGATTTGGATGGGTAAATAACACTGCACTGACTCAGATATATATTCTTCTCACACTCCAAAGTCATGACAGTATTTGTTATGGGGACAATAGAAAGTGGATGGTAAATAACACTTCCTGAAGAATTATTAGTTCTTGGATCAATGAAATATTTTTCACCTTTCAAGAATTTAGGACAATTTGTATGACTGAATTTTCAGATGTAGTAGGAACGCACTTGGCACAAGAGAAGAACAGTCAAAAGCATAACAATGTGACAGAACAATATCTTGGGGATGCTTCGTATTGCTAAGTTGTGTGACACATCATTTCCAGAAAACACAGAGTGACATTTATACGACCTAATATTGTCCATCTAAAAGCTGAGCTTCTGAATAAAAGCAGGCAAAAAAAAAAAAAAAAAAAAAAAAAAAAAAAAAAAAAAAAAAAACTTTTTTTTTTTTTT